>JAQGAB010001481.1:0-16161 GCA_034696565.1 Isotomurus graminis
GACTGACATTCTCACCCGCATTTTCAAACGTTATACACTGCGCTTTGTTTTAATTTCAAACCACCGGAATACAAAATATATATTTTTACGAGTGTGATTTCTGTCATTAGCATACTTGAACCACGCAAATAATACCACCTTGATAAAGTATTCAAATATAAATTACGTTTGGTAATCAATCACATCCAAAATCTGACAAAATTATCATTCATTCATTCGCACCTTTGAATTCTCTGGTGTTCATCCCTCATTTAACAAATGTACATTTAGGAAGGTAAATTCTACGAGAGTCTGTTAGTGTTAAACAATGAACAACAATTACAACAATAAGACGTTTGTCAAATACAAAATAAATAATACAATAGTAGAGAAACACTTCATTCCCGAACCAACGCGGAGTACCTGAACTTCTGGCAGAGTTGATGTAGAACATAATTATTCTGTTTCTAATTTACGTATAATCCAAATCATTAACCAAGAGTAGTTACACTTAAATCGTCCTCTAAAGGTTTTCTAATAATTCGGAAACTTACAAAATAATGGGCTAAATTATAACTAGCATCAATTAACTCGCTGCAAATTAGTGCAGATGTGTTTATACATAACAAAAAATCGAACCCAAACTCAGACTTTTGTTTGACACTTAAATGAGCTTTTGAAAAGTGAGCTTTTGGTCTGATAAGAGATTAATAAACTTTAAATTAATGTATATACCCTTGGTTAATAATGACAATTAATCTTCTAACGCACCCAACATACTTCCCCATTTATTGATCGTACGACATAAAGCTAAATTGCTTTTATGAATATGATTGACCTGTTACTATTACCATTACCACTGAGGTAAATGAACAACCAAAGTTACAGCAGCAGTTCTATAAAATACCCAAAATATACGAAAAAGTAGACGATTTCTAGGAACCAAAAATTAAACCAAGTGCTGGTTTCTCCATAACTAAAGCTCGTTTGTGCTACAAAAAAACTAAGGGTTATTAAGTCTAAGGAATTGGAATAACGAATACTATAAAGACATTTAACGTTAACCCGAAATATAAGGAAAATATATAGGTAACCCATGTAGAACTCTTTTTTTCATTCGATAGATTCCATTTTGTTCTGTTTGTCTTATAAGAAACAACCATTAATAGTGTGCCATTAATACAAATACCCGCAACAAATATAATGGTGCTATTTCTATTTGTAACTCTATTTGTCCATTTGTCATTGCAATAATTAAAGAGTTTTACATGCTTCAGTAATATATGTTATCTTCTCCGTTGAACAAGGTAACATTATAAATATACAACAACGAAACACATACGGGTGACGGAAATGATTAGTATTACTAATTACATGCTTACAAAAACAAAACTTGGGGTGTATTTTATAACACAAATTGTGAGTTTAAAACTAGATTAACATGAGATCATTTCAGACGAGGATCAATTGGAGCAGAAGTGTGTGTTTGTGTCGATGCGAATTATTTTACAACACAACGTATTTAATACCATTTACTATAGAGCCTGCTCTCGCTTCTCCTCCTACTCATCAAACGCTGGCGAACACTCGTGATATGCTGAATTCACCTGAATTTTGCCAATATACCATTGATTGTGTCACTCAGCATTTCATATCTTGATAGAATATTCATTTGGGCAGTTTAAAGCTCACTTATTTCAGTTTTAATAAAGCATACGTAACATTTCGACACAGCACTCTCTTGGGGTAAGCATACTGTCCATCGAAGTTTTGGTTGGTAAAGCTACGAAACTACTAAATGGGTAAACGATTGGTCACCGGGAGGTTATTATAGTAATGATTATCATGGGATTCGAGATATATGTCTTGGAAAACAGAAAACTGAACAGAAATAACTGTATGTTATCAACGATTTACATAAAGAACGTAGTACACAAGAGTCAGTTGTTCGTCATATTTCGCATTATTGGTCCAACAAAGAACAAGTGTTGAGATAAAATATATAGTGTGTCCAAGGACGGGACGTCACGGGATCTGGATGTCAGTACGGGAGGGGAGAGCAGAGAAAACTATCGAGTTTCTCTTATTGTTCAAGTTCGGCATTCACATCGATCTACTTCCATTCGTCGACGTATATATTCGAGTTCATAAGCGTTTTGTGGTACGGTAGTCGACCTAAAGTTACTTATAAATACGCAGTTCTACTGTATTCATTGCAAGCGTTGTAACATTCTCGCACTTAAAACTGGGTTGTTCTTTTTTGGTTATCATTCACTTGTGAAGGATGTCTTAATGTGATGTACCCATTGCCTCCACCTGTGCCTCCATTTCCCATTTTGTTTCTTTCACCGGACGAAAATGTTACACTGTAAGCTTTCGAATTGTCATTGCTCTCCAATCCAGATGAACTATCACCATGAACGAGTTCTCTACTGTTAGATAAATTATTAGTAGCACAATTTCCAGGCGCACTAGAACTATTACTATTAGAATGAACGTTTCCAGAACTTTGGCTATTGTTGGGAATTATTGACGTGTACGCTACGGTAACCGGTGTCAAACCATTTCGAGAGGTAGAAGGCCCTGAACCACTAGCGACCTTTGAAGTGCTTACTGGAACTTCTACCGAATCACTATTACAACTATTATTAACACTATTTTTGTTCGAGGAATTCACAGGAGGAAGTGGAATCAGAGGAGTAGCTGCTCCAGTCGTCGACTTATTATTGTAATTCCCTGCGGTAGTATAATTATTGTTTGGCATGAGTGGAAAGTTGTTATAAGACGAAATTGGGGGCTGCAGCGAGAAAAGCGATCCTCCTCCATTGCTGTTACTGGTAGGAATGACAGGAGGGGGATAACGAGGCGACGAGGACAAAACCACAGGATTCTCGTTGGGAGGTTGGGTAGACGTGGAGGAACCCGCATTCCCTGAGATTGTTGCAGGATTGAGAGCAAGGCCATTAGTTAACGGCTTTGACGGTTGCTGTTTGCTATAGTTCGAAGAGGGAACTATACTTGGGGATCTGTTTGACGAGTACGAAGAATTGCTTATCGGCCCCTGGTTTATAAGTTGCCGTGAGGGTGTATCTCCGAGATCATCTACAATGTAGTGAGTGGGGTGCGGGTTGTCGTCGTCTGAGTAGTCATCATCGAGATCGTCATCCTCGAACGTAGCTCTTAAGGGAGTTCGAATTGTGATTAATTCTTCTTGGGCTGAGCGAAGACGAAGTGTTTCTTTGTACTCGTGGCCATTCGGCGAATGAAAGAAAGATACTTGAGCGAAACTTGGCTCAAGGTCAAGAGTTAATCTGTGGGGGATACATTTCAGCTGTTAATACACCAACCACAAAATCTGGCACAAATAATTTAGGTATGATCAATCTAACCTGTCTAAAACGTCAATGAAGGTCGGTCTCTGTCGAGGATGATATTGCCAGCATTGACACATAAGATCAAAGAGAATATCCGGACACTTCTCAGGTCGCTCCATTGTTCTACCCGCTTGTACATATTCAAGTACTTGTTTATTCGAGAGTCCCTGGTATAAATCAAGTAAGACTATTAGTAGAGGCACTACAATATACACAAGTTAAATTCCTCTTGCAGTCACTTACTTGATACGGTTGAGCTGCAAGCGTTGCCATTTCCCATATGACCACGCCGTAACTCCACATATCCGACTGACTTGTAAAGACTCCGTCGCTTAACGACTCGGGAGCCATCCATCTAGCAAGTTAAATGATAAAATACCGTCAAGTTTCGTACAGAGCAGACCACAAGATTATACAGTGCCAGCCAACTGCCAAATCCTTACCTAACAGGAAGCAGCCCTTTCGTTTGCTTCCTATAATAGTCCGATTCAACGACTTCCTTGGTCATCCCAAAGTCCCCAACTTTTACAACAAGATTTTCTGCAACCATGCAATTTCTAGCTGCTAAATCTCTGTGGACCAGCTTATGGCTGTGTATGTAAGACATTCCATCCGCAATTTCGGCAGCGATTCGCAGAATTTGCTAAACATCAAACCATCAAATGATGAATAATAATATTCTGGACTGACTGCACTTTTAAACCTGATAGTTCGCATACCCTTAGAGTTGGAGGAGGATCTCTGTTTTTATTCTCGTCAGCTTCGGGTCGTCGGGATCTCAGGAAGGTCTTCAAGTCTCCATAAGTCATCAACTCCATTATGACAAATACAGGTTGTGTCTTTGATACAACTCCCAGAAGTCGTACAACATGACTGCACTTTAATGTGGTCATGAGCTCGGCTTCCTTCAAAAACAATGCTCGATCCTCCCAGGTTGTGTTATCAAAGCAAGATTTAATAGCACACCGCATTTTCGGGGTTTCAGCAAAAAAGTCATGGAGAGTTCCTTGAAATACTTTTCCGAATGATCCCTGTCCCAATTCTACTCCGAGTTCTATTTTTTCTCGAGGTACTTCCATCTCGTCGGGGATGTTAACTACACATTTTTAAACAAGGCATTTGTTAAGATCACTAAAGTAAGTTCCCGAGATCATTTCCAATCTAAATTAAATTACTTGATTAAAGCAAGAGCTTACCGTTTGGCATGTACTCAGGATTCACAGAAGTAATTCGCCCGTTGTTAAAAATCAGTCCATTCTTATGTATCTCATGGTAGGCGATTCCAGCACACAAAATCATGATAACAAGGAAAGGGACAACAGTCACCATCACCCAAAAACCTGCGGAGTGTCCCCCCAAGTCTTCTACGTAGAAATACTGATCAACGGAGAACTCGGAGTCCCTAGCTAGCGAATGAACTTGAATTTTTACACTATGATTCCCTGGATGGAAACTGTGAGGAAGGTTGTAGTTTCTACTCCTGGCTAAAAATTCTTTATGAGTAATGCAGAACTTGTGAGGAGGTTCATCTTTACCTCCACTAATTCTCTGGATTATGATTGTGTACGCCATTACTACCCCGTTTGGTGATAACGGTTCTATCCATGTTATTCTCAGCTTGTTTCCTTCTGTCACATTCAATTTAATTTTTGACACGTCCAAATAGTCAGCTTCTTTTAAATATGCAGTTTGGATCCTGTCAGATTGGACCGAAGAGCATATTCTTGTGTCATTTCCAACAATTTCCTTGTCTCGTTCACGACAAGCTCTAATGGTAACTTCATAAACAGTGAAGTGCTTCAGCTTATCCAGATCAATTTTGTACACAATGGTAGATTCATTGTACGGAACAGTTCTGTTGGGACTCGCGTCTTCATCCAGACTGTTTATCTCTGCGTACGGAAAAATATCTGAATCCGAACCCTCAGAACTGTTAGGGAATTCATAGATCTCTTGGTTATCGAAATCTTCGGACGACGAAGAGGAACGACTGCCATCATCAATAGATCTTCGTCGACGTCTCCCTAAAGGAACTGGTCTTATCTCGTTACACTGGTCATCATGAGGTTTTGGTTCGGTATAAAACACGTGTTTTAAAATTGCTTCCAGAAGAGCATCTTCGTCATACACTGCTTCAATTTTCTTGTCAACAGGAATTCCTTTACCACTTGGGGCCGAAGTTCCAGTGGGTGCTGAGCAAGAACAGCAGTTTGGATCTGAGGTAAAAGAGGACTCCGTAGGACTTGGTTTTGTAGTAAACACGGAAAGAATACTTTTGCCAGACCCCCCAATAGTATTAACAGAGGACGTAGTCAACGCTGCACGACCTTGAGCGCAGAAGTCTCTCTGGTCTTGAACAGACTGTACTTCTGGCAATTCTCTAATCCATATTTGGAATTCGTGCATAATCCCATTAGAATGTCTAGGAGCTTCCCACTGCAAATTGATCTGGTCTGGTCCACCAACTCCTAACTTCATTTCTCTTGGCTTAGTGGGAATGTGAGCCCAAGTCCGGAATTCTATTAAGTCAGACTCTGCGCCCATGTTGTTGTTCAAGGAATTTTCATCCGGAATGACAATAGCTTTCACATATAAGGCGTAATAGGTAAACGGTTTCAGGTTTGCAACAAGTCTTTCATCTTCCCATTCCCGTTCTCCTTCGGCACCGATGCCAGATTTTACATCGTTGTCGGGCATTTTTGCTTGCTCAATAATGTTCCATCCATCGTCTCCACATGGATCGCGATCTTCATATTTTGTAACTGACTTGCTCGGATAGCCAAGCTCTTTGTAGTGGATTTCGTAATTCAACAAGTGGCTGGTAAGAGTTAAATTTCGTCGGAAGTTCATCCACTGAATATTGACTGAGTTATTAGACCGCTGAGTTATTCGGATTGGAAGAATTTGGGTATTGCCTGCAATAAATATTATAATTAATAAAAATCTTAAAACAATATTAATCATGTGCCTTCCGTAGCTGAAAATTAGCAGTCTTACATGGCACTTTATCCCCATTTGTTAAGCCGATGTCAATCTTGTTGCTGGTGACATTGATATTTGCTTGACTGACAAACTTTTTAATTAAGGCCGGACATAGCTTCGGATTGTAATGGAACAAAACTCTAGCTTTTGTGTTTTCAAACTTGATGGTCCTAGTTGATGTTAGATTCCATAACTCCATGAGGTTATCATTAGACTTGACTATTAACCCGTACCTGCATCAAATAAAAGTTTATTAGTGGCAAGCATAACTAATTATGATTAAATTTAAACTGCAACAATTGTACTAATGATATTCCATACTTGTCATCATCCAATTTTTGCCCCCGAATTAGTTTAAGTTTCTCCAGAAAATCCAGGGAATGAATGGAGTAAGTATAAGTGATTGCCAGGTAGTGATCAATCTCTTCAATCTGGCCCAAATTATGCTTTAGTTCCTTCACAATGGTTTTCAGACCTGATGATGATCGTCGCCTAATAGATATCTTAAGAGCTCCAGTAATTCTAGTACATCCAGCCAATTCACGAGCTACTTCAATACTATCCACGACCCGTCCTTCACAATTCCTTCTACAGTTTCCTTTGCAAATCACGCAAGTTGTTTTGTTAGAAGCCAGCTCTGAGTTTATAGGACATTTCAAGACGCAATGCTTCTTTCCATCCGGATCGGTGAATAGCTTTCCCGTTTGTGCCTCAGCTGCTTCTTTTCCTCTCTCCGGTGGCGCCACTATGTTCAAGCACTGCTCAGCAGATACACATCTTCGATGCAAGTACTATAAAAAACAAAGCGTTCATGAAACCAACATAATAACACCTCACAGTTCTGCATCTTAATTCCTCTTCCAAGTTGCTTACCTCAAAAAATTGGTCGGGGCACCGATCAGTGCATCTATTTTCGTACAGGACGTGCTTGCAAACGTGACACTGATTAGACAGAGTTCCGTTACAACCACCGAGACATTCTGAGTGACAGCATTCTCCTCCAGGAGTACAGAGCTTGTTTTTACAGTTCGGGCACGATTTTGGAGCTTTAAGAGTATAAATAGAATTTTAATCTTGAGCACATAAAGGGAGCAAGGCAGGGAATGGAGCTCCTAACATTTGCCCATTTCTTTTTTTGGTTAGTTAGCATTTCTTTTTAAGTTAGAGGCACACATTTCTAGTTACTTACCGATTTGGCAGTCGTCTTTGCTCCAGCACAGTTTACGACTGTCAAACGAAGACTCTGGACAAGTGTCTCTACAAGTATTGGGACACTGCGGTTTGTTTTTCTGAAACAAACAAAATTAACACTCATTGACTCATTCAGCAATACAAGATAGCCGAATTTTACGCATGTTATCAGGAAATTGTACAAACATTGCATGAAATATTCGATGTTATCCTTGTCATTTACAAAATACAGTACACATGATTCCGCAGGTTATTTGCTACAGGCGCAGGCCCTGATTATGTGACAACCCAAACCAGCAAAATAAATATTATCTTCGCCAACCTGAAGTCCATGTCATACATATGAAACCAACTACGCACGTTATGGTCGTGTGATATATATCCGTGTCTTAAAGAACGCACTACTACTAGTTTTAGAAATCCTCGAGCAGCTAATACCCAATAAGCAGAATTTCCACCAGCAGCAAGGATAATCCCCAAACAAACTACAATACTTTTACCCAAGCCCAAACATAACTCTTGACATTCTCAGAATCGTATCATCAGCATTATGAAACCGTCACACATGCCTGGCGAACTCCTACGCAAAATACCCATGCCGACTATGCTGAGTACAAAATAGAGGGCAAATTCAGCATCATCCTCTGATTTCCGGTCGAAATGACGTCTTTCTGAGCCTCATCAGACAATTACTTCACTAAAAGCTTGAGAAAGATTACCAGAAACACAAGCATAACAGTTTAATTTCCGCGAAGTTAGCCTACCAAAAGGAATTGTTCCTTCAGCATTACACATTATCATTCACGTCTAGGTTAGAGTTCTTTTTATGTCAAATGTCAACCCTAATTTAATTACATATACTCACTACTGATTAATCCAGAATAAAAACAAAACAATGTCATACTAAAATGCACGCTAACAACAGCAGCAATTACGTCTCCAAACCAGTAAACAATGTCAAGCCTCCTCGAATACTCATATACGATTGTTCCATGAGAGTTTCATTTGCAACAATTATGCTTAGTAATCCAAAACAACAACATGAAGAGCAACTTCAATATCCATACTCTGCAGCAATGCCATTTTTAAAGACTACATTGAACTAAATATTGAAACAGAAAACTATCTAGAAACAAAATGTTAACTGAGACACACAACGACACAATCAAACTATTGACGGTGCCATTTTCTTTTCAAACTATTTATCGACCCTTTACTTGTTGTTGCATTTCAATAAAAAATGTTACTGGTTTACGAGCTTGTTGTTTTTGAGTCCCTGATAAGAATTATCACTTCCCACAATCATAAACTGGCAGAAAGAAAAATGATGAAGCCAACAACTTATGAAATCATAGTGGCTCAAGCTGGAAGCTGACGTTTCTCCAGACACCACAACTTCTAGCTTAATAGATAAAGCTAGCCATAGCCGTTGTATCTTGTATCCGTATCCTACAGCTTTTTTATTCTAATAAAATAAATGAATGATGCTCGTAAGTTTCATGACACTAACTATTGAA
This sequence comes from Isotomurus graminis, assembly GCA_034696565.1. NCBI lineage: Eukaryota > Metazoa > Arthropoda > Collembola > Entomobryomorpha > Isotomidae > Isotomurus > Isotomurus graminis. The sequence continues at coordinate 9,044 of JAQGAB010001481.1, forward strand.
GAAGTAACGATTGCTTGTTTACCAGTACTTTAAATGATACAATCTTATCTCATTATGAACCATTAGCTAGAGGAACTTTGGGATTTTTAATTCTCACCCATATCATGGCATGACTCAAGGAACATACTGGCATGCATATGACTGATGATTACGAACGCCTAAAAAGACATCTTTCTTGACATCTTACAGACTTAACTACAATACATCCAGCTCCGACTCCAATAGTCCAATGTGCTCGATGTACAAATTACTACAAATAAATAACTATTAAACTTACGTCAATTTTGTGACTGGCCGCTTCCTTTGTGATACTTCCCCAGTCAATTGTATCAACGTAGCAAAGATTTTCATTATCGATTATTGAAATAGTCCCCCTCATTACATCTGTAAGAGCCGGTAGTCCAACTTCTTGCAAGTCCGGCATCTTCAAAGCAAAAATTTAATTATCAGATTGTTAATTCTTATTACCAGAACCAGATGCTACAATATGTTATACCAACAAAGTCTTCTTACCCGATGTATAACCAGAGAATTCGTTTCAATGAGTTCATGTCCCCTTATTACAGCCAAATTAGGAAACATATGCCTCAATGTGATAATCTTTTGACTCGAGAAGAGCAAAAGATACCCTGTGACTTCTCTGAGTTCTGGGAATGTGTATTCCCGATAAGCATCCGAAGAGTTCGGGGCCAGAAGACCTATCTGGAGTGATCCTTCGATAACCCGGCATCCTTTAAGACGTCCAAGTTCAGTTGGGCTTCTAATATATTTTCTTTGACAAATCCCATTAATCGTGTCATCCTTAGGGGTCTTTGCATCGCACGGGTCGGAACTTCCAGTAGCCAAGGACCACCGAGACGCCAACGTCGCACAGAGGAGTACCACTTGGACCACCAGCTTCATGGTTGCTTCCTCCAACAAACTTCCGGGCAGTAGTTCCAATCCCAATGCTCACCAGTACTCATCATACACCGTCGTACGGGCAAACTGCTTTAATAATAATCTCTTGTATTATCCTCTTCAGGGATCACGACGTTTCTAAGGTCCTCTGCCTTCCACTTCATAAGTAAATCGCTTCCAAACGTCCAATTTCACGACGGCGACGAGGTTAACTTTCAACTCACAACAACAAAATAATATCCTTCGTCTTTCTTATGTGTAACACAATCCCTGTCGTTATCTCGTCTCACTTGGAATCTCCAGACAGGTCGAGTTACTCTACAAAACACGATTATCACTTTATTTTACGATCCTCTGTCTCCTTCTACTACTGTCACTTCATCACCATCGTCTTCATCGTGTCCCCGTCGTATCTCCAAAATAATAATACTGCACTGACCTTTTATCTCCTTCTATCCATCCACAACTCCCAAATTTCAATGCACCTCTCCTATCGCCACACAAGGTCAGAGTTCATCGTCTGCTACCAAAACAAAAACCACTCTGTTGTCTTCTCATATAAATTGTCGAAAATTGCACTATGTCGGCTCCTCCAGACTCCAAACTGTAGATTAATGTCCACACAAACGTTCCAATTCTCCAGTGATTCCCTTCCCACAAACAGATTATCAACACAACAACTATAGTCTGTGTTTACACTTAATTATCTTCGTAATTAAGTATTTCCCTAATTTCCCCACATGCTTTCCAGCCACGCACTGATTTTTACCACAAACACACCATTTAATCTAATCTTGTGACCTACACCATATATTTTTTAATTCCCCAACACTAAAAACACGTTGCTGCTACTTTGAGTACCAGCTTTTTTAAAACACAACAACCGTCTGTTTTATCTCCAATATTGTCAGTTTCACCAACACAGTCTCCCTAATATTTTGGAAGAACTGTTTTTCAGACGCACTACATTTTCACCACAGCAGCAGCAGCCACCACCGGTATTTCCCCAATGGAATAATCTTTTGAGTTGACAAATTGCTTAGAAAAGTGTTTCTGGGTGGAGTGTGTTCAGATAAAGCTATACGAATGTTTACCTTTTTTAAATTAATAAAATTGGGTAGTCAACAGAAGGAAGAGGAGACCACCACACACAACACACACAACTGGCTGCGTTTATTTCAATGGATTCGATTCGTAGCGCTCATCTGATGCGTACTGAGAGATCAACACCACCACCACCACCACCACCGCTGATCATTCTCAAACACGCAATAAGTTTGGTGAGGACTGGACGCATACACACACATCCTCCTCCTTCTGGACAGTGTGGGAGGGTATGCCGCATTCTTCATTCAGAGACGTCACTAGTACCGGTAACGTAGATAGGTATGCATTACGCTACTACTCACTACTCATTCATTCATCCAAAGGTCTTTCTCTCTCTCTCTTCTAGCACGCAAGTACAATTGTACAATACAAACTTCGTAGTAAAATTCACGCTCTCTGTCTACTACTCAAGTGCTATAATAGAGGTTCTCATCATCAAGGCATTTAACTCTCACTACTCGCTCATTCAAAGGGTAGAGGTAGCTACTGGTTTATAAAGAACAAAGTATTATTTAAAAGATGAGTCTGTTAATTCGTTTAACATTAAATTATGAAGATGTCATTATGCCAGCTAGTATAATAAATGTTCACCAAATAAGTTGAAGCTCATCATGAGTTCATCATTGGAATTTGGGATATCCTTAGATTATGAAGCCATAATAAGGGTTTCATTATTCTTTAGCACATATCCTGCTTGTTTATTTCAAAATATTATTAATCAACTATGGATGATTAATAATTTTAAGTATCAGAGTTAACTGAAGTTCAAAGGAAACCCAGATGTGTCTGAATATCGGGAAGACTAGTCTGAATATTGCATGGATGGAATTTTCAGTGCAAATCCCCTTCAGGCATAGACGCTGAATCTTGTGTAAGACGCAAACCCAGGTAATAGGACAACTATGATCAATGGTGTGAAGCAGGTGAATCCGCTTCAAGTTATGTAAGGGGGAGTTCTTAGACCTGAAGAAAAGGTACTCTCCTACCTACGTATTATTTATCATCAACTAGTATCCCAGTCTTTAAGGTAAGTGTATGACATGATACAACTCCAACAACTGTGGATGATTAGTACATTGCATAGTAAGACTCGTCCCTAAATCCCTCTCTCGCTTTTGATTATGCAACCAAATTCTTGTTAAGAAAAGTAAGCTCGTGTGGTAGTGATTTAATGATGGTAATAATGTGAAAAGGATCGCTGTATACTCACAACATTCATTTCTGTTTACTTGACACTATTCGACAATTCCAAATCTGAAGACGACATCAATATTATTATCATTTGAAGTGTTAGCTTCTTACTCCCAAAGTAAAGGAATAATAATAACTATACTCATTCAACTCACATGAGCAGCTTTTAATCATATACCTGTGTCATGTGTAATAGTTACGTGCAGATTAACATTGCAAAATTCACACTCCTTATTTGTCTTCTTCGTGAGTTTTTTGCATAATGGCTTACACAAATGATCGTCAAGAATTTTACACAGACAGTCTTGTGATATTATATGGAGTTTTGACCATTTATCACGTTTCCGAGAACGGCAAACCAAGTGAAAGTAGTTTTGTTTAAGCTTAGTTGCAACGCAGACTTTTGAATAGTCACTTGGTACTTAATAACAAGGATTAGTCTTACTCAACCAGCGTGTAATTTCAATTGGAAACCAAGTTGGTGTGCTTGACTGCATTTGGTGGATCTGGATTGGTGTGCTACATAAATTGTACAATCTTAGCAGGTATTATTGGTCATTTTTGGAAGTGGTAATATACACCAAAAAAGCAAAGTTGCAATCTGGAAATTCGAATCTAGGGGAGTGAACTGCAAATTCAAGAGATAAAAACAATACCACCGTCCATTGAGCTTGTGATTGATAGTAATTATGATGTCTATTGGCATGTAGAATAAATGTGGTAAGGAAGATACAAATACCCACACTCATCTCCCAGAAAGTATAAGACTGAAAGATTCAAGGCTTCTTTTTTGTCAGTTAAAGATGCTGCAGTGTTTTGCATGCATGAGGATGATAATGTTGATGACTACACCTTTGATTGCAATCCTTGGGACTTAAATTCGTTGGAAGTAAAGTGCACGTAGTAGAATTCTACTCCCAGATTTCAATGCCAAAGTGGAATCATTATTAACTTACTGCAGACTGTGTAGACTGAGCTCCTAAGTGGTAAACATATTTGTTAGCTCTTCTTGATTGCAAATAAGATGTACCAAGGAAGATTTGTAACTTTATGGTCTGTGAGCTAAACGCAGCTAAATATTCATTCATGTAACTCCAAACCAGTGAAGTTTATTGTGCATAGTGTCGCCAGTTTTTAAGAACACCAGCTATCATGTCTCGGAAACTTTTAAAGTTCTTGATCATCTTTGACAATCCCAGTTTACTTTACTTTCCTGGTCATTTTCTGACTGGAAGAGTTCTTGTTGAGCTGGAAGATGATACTCCCTTCCTTGGTAAGTAACATCAAGTGGTCATATTTTAAAACTCATTTTTTCCAGTTCTTTCAACAGAAAATTCTTAAACCTGACACGTTCGGCGCATATTGCATTTTTATTGTGAGATCTGGGGTCTGAGATACAATAATTTATATGGAAGTTATGTTCAGTTCAGTTAAAATATATTGAAAAACTATTTATAATGAAGTATATTTGGTTTCCTTTCTCTTGTTTGTTCTTCTGACAATGAGTAATTTAAAACTTCGAGTACTTCTACTTCCTTTAAATTTTACCCTAATAAGTTATGAATTGTTGAAGCGTAGTATTCACATAATTGCAGATGCACATAATAATTGAAGTAATCTAACCGGGAGAGCAGTGTCTGTGCATGGATCCTAATCGCTTAATATTATTCTACTGTTCACACGTTAAGGGAGAATCTTATCACTTGCAACTTCTAACACAAGAGCAATTACAACGAGTAATTACTTTTCTCCTGCAGGATGCGGATAGCACGTATACTAGAGCCCGTTATTGCGAAATGTCTTTAAGTATACAGTACTGATAAACTTCATATGAATAGAAGCATCTAATATCCACCAGCACTGCATAATTATGGATGATTACGTAAAGAACGATAAATACTTTTGCATTAACTATTAAGAGGCTTAGAAACGATTAGATACAAGAGTGGGATCAACGCACAAATCAGTATTGAGAAAGTTTGAACGGATGTGTAAAACTCCAACAATCCCGCATAACGAGTTAATTTTTATGAAGGCACTAAGGCACCATGTTTTTAGTTAGTTGGTCTATAATTAATTAAATGACTTCGTTAAGGGTAATCAGATATTTTTGCAATCAGATTAATAAACAACCTCAACCACACGGCAAATATATCGGTATGTTGTCGTTTTAAAATGTTGACTTACTTTCTCATGTCATACAGTTTCAGTTAAGTAAATTGAGAACAAAGTGACCTTTGTGGCTGGAAAATACATTTATTTGTGTGTTTTTATGAGAGTGAGGCAAGAAAAATCAATATTGATAGCTCTGTTTGTTTAATTACTTGTTAATAAAGTTGCTCTTTGGCTAGTCTGGCTGATGACATTCATTTCACAATCATAACGGAGTGATTATTTCCTATCTTTTATCATAAATATTGTTACTGTAAGGAACCTCCTAATGTCCTAATCCATCCAGTTGGATTCGCAAACTAGGTAATGGTGCATGCTACTCAAGATGTACCTATAAAATAAGTGGTCATGAAGATCCTCCTACACGCTCATAAGCCCAGTTTGGATTCATTCTGATGTATTGTTCGTATTAGAAATAAATCTATGTGAATTTTTGTGAATGCTTATTATACTGCTTATTCCGTGCGTGCTCCACTTCTATTTGACTGTCTCTCCATACTCATATGTTGCCACAATGTTCTTTTGTTTTGAATGTTGACTAATAACTGTGTCATATTTGTTTCTGCGTAGGTCTTTACCTTCACGTCGTTGGTGAAGGTTGTGTGCGTGTAAGGAGCCGGAGTCAAGAGCGATTGTATGACAAAGAGAACTATATCGATTTCAGAATTCGCCTTCTCGGAGAAACAGGTGTGTGTTCACAGCACACACGAATTATGAATGAAAATATGAAATGTTAAATGAAGTACTTCTACTTGAAGGTCAAGGGCCAGTCTTACTTTCCCCAGGGATTCACAGTTTTCCCTTCAAGCTCGGATTACCCTTGGGTCTTCCGTCCACATTCCTTGGGAAACACGGATGGGTCCAGTACTTTTGCAAAGCAGCTCTACGAGAGCCTAATGGTCTTGTACATAAAAACCAACAGGTCTTTATTGTGATGAGTCCCATCGACCTTAACTTGGAACCACCTGCTATAGCTGTATGATAATTTAAATACTTACTGCTCGTGAAGCTATTCCCGTTGCGTGCAATGTACTCACATCTTGTTATATGATTTTTAGCAACCGTTCCATTGCGAAATCGAACACAAACTAGGATTACTTTGCGCTCCCAATGGAACGGTTAAGTGCAGAATCCGTCTTGATAAAGGAGGATACATCCCTGGGGAGAAAATTCATATTTGGGCTTCAGTTTCCAACAGAAGCCGTGTGGTTATTAGGGGTACTCAAGCAGTTCTCACAGAGGTACGTTTTTTACAGTGCAGTTGAGAGTAGCATTTAACTGTAATCCATTTAATTCTAATGGTGGAAACTGGAAATTGTATTCTTATTTAATTTAAGACTATTCAATACACTGCAAGAGGAAAAGTCATACAGACAGAACGCAGAGAACTTGCATCCATGAGCAGAGGTCGAATCAAAGGAGGGGGAAAAGATGAGTGGATCAATGAAAAATTGACAGTGCCTCCATTACCCCCCACTAACCTCAGAGGATGCAACCTCATTCGCATTCAATACGATTTATTTGTAAGCAGACATTATTGATACCATGAGCTCGTTGCGTGATCTTGCATGCAGCAATAAACACGATTAACATTTATTTCCGTGTCCTCATAGTTTGTAATCAACCCACGGAATTTCGCAAAGAAGATCAAACTTCAGTTGCCAATATTATTGGCAACTTATCCCCTGAGGGATGGGTCACTTCCAAGGGATTCTAAAGATCGATACCCAACCATTCTTCCAACTTAC
>JAQGAB010001482.1:0-16156 GCA_034696565.1 Isotomurus graminis
TTAATGTGGGGGATGTTGAATAAGTCTCGACTTGTACACTGTACAGCTTAAAGTGTCTCATGCAAGCAAACACTTGAGCAAAGATCCTTTGTCACTTTGTGTGTTTCACCAAAAGAAGATGACATTTATGATGACAGTCAATTTGGAATTGCATAAGAGATGCTTTACAATGAAATTCCCGTTTATCTGGTTAACCATAACCTATTTAAACCCATGCGGTTTCTTCAGCCGGAAGAATTTCTAATTTTAATACTAACCGTACTTAATACGTGTCAACCTTAAACATGACTTGATGAATGTGCACACATTTTAAATATTATATTCCATATTCTATTTAGTAAACTTTACGGGTAGATTTCCACATATTTTACAACCCATTATTAAATCAATAGCTATTTTCTACAGATATATTTACAGTTTACGCTCCTCATAAAAATAAAAAAATAAAAACTAACATCTTCCAAAGCTACCCACATACACACGTAAATTCCTTTGGCAAAGAAACACTCAACTATTAAGTATTGGTTAAGGCTAAGTTGCACAAAGATTAAATCAACTTCGTGATGATTTTTGACCCATCCTGATCAATTTATTACGACGGATTACAGCGAAAAATAAGATCATATTGAGAGTTCCCTGTCAATAGCATCCCCTCAACGAATAATGTCTACTCAAGCTCTTACTAACTACTAATTCTATCTTAACAAGTTGATTGAGTCATTCACAGGCAAAGTCAACACTATGTACAGTCAGCTAAACTAGACAATCTCTTGCAACCGATCCATTCACTGAATTCTAACTTTTCGATTTTAGACTCGGGATGAGTTATTTGTCATGAACCATTATTGCACACACACTCACAAGTGACAAGTGTGTAATTCCTCAGCATATTTGTCCGTGCACCTGTGAGCCAATAAAGTAGAGTGTCATGTCATGGCTAATCATTATCCCAAATGATCTTCTAATGATGTTCCTCAATGATGAAGTTGTCAAAAAACAAGATCCTGCTTTGTACTAATTGAGGAATGGTGTAACTCCCAAGAGAATAACCTTTAGAACTTTAAAAAGACAAATATGAAAAACACTAAATATTATTTTAATTTTCCAGTTCAACCGTACAAGACAACAACACACGCACGTTTAAAAGTTAAGGGCAATCTAGTCACTAGTCACTAATACTCTAATCTCAGAGCAATAAAAGATCTCATAGCTTCGCTCGGTTATTAAGTCTCAAACAGTAAAAGACCAAATTATCCCTTAAAAAATAGCAATTTATTTGAAGACTCATGTCGAATTAAATTTTCAGGTTGTAAAACATCACCGTGAACATTCAAGACGTTATGTAACTCACTCAGTCATGGGTCTTCAATAAACTAAATAAACAAAAAAATCTTTAAAAGAATCCAACACCACTTGCTGTGAAAACTAGGATTAAATTGGGACCACCCCACCGGGTATTTTACACATCTCCCTGTCATCATCACTTGGTGTGTATTTATACTTTAATCTCTCATCCTCCTCTCATCCATTATACAAGTATTCACTAAATTCACTTCCCTGTGTAATCTTCCCCAACCTACGTGTGTCATTTTATACACGCACACACTCCTGTCATATATGTCACTCATTGCACAAAAAGCTTGTGCACAAGACAGCCATTTTTTGCAAAGAATTTCGCGATTACAAATTCCCTTTTGCTGTATACGAATATGATCCAATTAGACTTAGCTCACTCACTCCTTTAGAATTACGCTTATCACGTTGAGAGGTGCATTTTCGTAAAGCTAAATAAATAAGTCGATGATGAAGTGCCAGAGTTATTTAAGCCACAGTTATTTAAGGTATGTATTACGGAAATGTGTCTTAAGCTACAAACTACAAAGTCTCTTTTATGCTTTATACTCACATATTTGTATGAGTGTGTGAACTGGGTGAAAAGTACAAGTTGTCGTATGCAATGTGCATCTATATTTACAATTTACTAGTGAATACACTTCTGTTCATATAGACTCCTTGCGGTGCATAGGAAATAGTAGACTGACACTAATAACGCTCACAAATAGCATCCTTACTAATAAGCCATTTGAAATAGTGTCACCTGCATACATAATTCCCCAGGATGCTTTTATATTTTTATAAAAATTGAGGCGATCTTTTAGGCATCTGAGATTCTGTGTGTGTGGCGTGGCATGTGTAGCCGGTTGTACTTTTTATTGAATGGGAACCTCACCAACAGAATGTTCACAATGAACTGGGATTTGAAAACTAATTATGCAATACTCGTGTGTCTCATTTTCCTCCCTCGGATTCTTTACTTCTACTTCTTGTTATGAAATTCATTTTCCCATTGATTCTGTTATCCTATTGAAATAAATCGATAAAATTGAAATCCTTCTCGTCCAATAAATCACACGGCATTGTCCACTGCCTCGGTTGTTATTTGAATGGTGACATAATTTCCTTATAATAGACCATTGTCATCCTTAGGCAAAATTCACAAGGAGAAGTTTACTTGACCAATCGCACTGATTTGTCATTTCTTACTTAAGTACAACTTATTTGCAATGCAACATAAGCTAAAGCATGGTCAATTGAAACGACTACACTGCTGTACAATAGAGGTTCCTAATTCTGTTCATTTCGTATCATCAAGGATCGAATTTTAATGTTGGCTACCGAAACCTGAACCATAACGCACTCAAATCATCCTTACTAATGAATTTGATGTAGAAATGTAGACTATCTCACTATATCGCACCTCCCACCTTCTTCATAAACTTCAAAATGCTATTCTTGGGTAAGAATGCTAATAAGGCAAGAATGTTACAATAATTTTTCAATCAGAGACTGCTTTACTCCTTCAGCCTTGACGAAGTGTCCGGCGAGTGCGTTTGATTTATAAGACTAAAATTAGCCTCCCTATTTGCAGGACAATTCGGTTAATCAAATCATACAACAAATACAATGTTCACGGGATAATAACCCGTACAAAGTGAGCATTAACTATTGCACAATTACGGATTTTTGACATTGTTCGATTTGAAGTTAAGCCATCCATGATCCAATCATTCCGCATCTTCAACTTTAAATCCTCAACAAGACCTTTCCATCTTATTATGCTACCTAACCAATGCTGATCGTATTGTTTAAGGGTATACATTCTTGCCCATCACTGCACACCTCCACAAAGGAATCTTTAACGGAATGCAAGGCAATATTATTTCTGAATCCCATTCAATAAAAAGCTTCTGATCCCTTGCCTCAAGTAAATCAACCAGAAACCGCAAAAATCTTTTGAGGAAATTATGCAACTTGGGTATCAAATGACAATGAACAAGATGGGCTTTTATTTGAACCCAAAAGAAGGATTAATGTACTTTGTTGTACTTGAGTCTCCTTGAGATTTTACACCAAATGGGTAAACGGATGACTCCTTTAAACTTTTTGTCTAACACTACCAAGACTCACCGAACCTTCAACACAACTCCCTGAACTCTTTATCAAGGTTTTAGGTCAGAAGTGTGTGACGTGTGTGACAGACTTGCCATAAGCCATAAGCTCGGAGACAAAACTCACATTATTAAACTATTATATGCACCCGAATCGATTATCCATTATTTTTTACTCTTCGTGAATGCACATTTAATCATCACCACAAAATGAATCCTTCTCAGTAACCTCATATCGGGTTAACCGACACACGAAGAAACCGACTATCACACATATATCAATTACATGCAGTCTATGAGAAATAAATATCACACTAATTACTCATCTTGCGAAATACTAATATGTAATTAAATTAAAAGTAATTAAAACTTTTATTAATATTGCCCAACGCGAGTGTATTCAAATCAACGGAAGAAATCCAGAGAGACAGAAATTATAATTATCCGTTTGTACCTGAAGCCTTTAAACTCTCCTTTAGTACAAGAAGTATGAAATGCATTTGAGAGATCCAAATCCACATCCCCAAGTCACATAATATTTAATTAGCATAGCCATAAATTGCTCTTAACTTGAATAAAATTACATCAAACGTGCAAATAAATTAACCTGCCTTTCCCGAGTAAACACTTTTTTAAATTCGCAACTCATGACAGTTTAAGGCCTTAATGCAACAATGAAGACATTGTGAGGGCTAAAAAGATCCGTGTGTGTCAAAGAGACACACAGACTAAAAGATGAGAGAATAGGAGCATGCCACCTTCGTCCTTGATCTCTCGTCTTCTTCTCCCATCTTAGCCAGAAGTCAGGACGTCAGGACTTGTCCGTCTTTAATGAAGACACCTCTCTGCTAATCTCACATCTTTTTCCATCATCCATTTACTTATCACTGTATTTGTCTCTTCAAGCACGATTGCACCTCTTCTGACACAGATTTCGACGAAGATAGAGTCTCTAATGAACAAATGAGGATTACCTCCTCGCAGAACACAATAATGATCTTGTTTAATAAATGGGAAGAGACTAACCACATATGAACACCTTGGACAGGATCGAATAATTGGGTCGGCGTCATCAAATCATCCCAAACGGATAATCCAACGCTACACACATACATATACATACACTCATTCACATTAGTACACGCATACCCTTAATAACATATGCTTTTCCACTCAGGGATCGAAGTAAAAGTGAACTTCCATCTGCCCCACATCATCTCTCAAGAGTTTCGAATTTGGAGTTCCATCGCTCCACCACCTTTCGTAATATACGCTTCAGAGAGATGTACATATGTCCATGTGTCAAGTGTGGATCATTTCGATGGTCAAACCCTTCTGCAATTTTTTCTAACCATTCGATGTCCTCACGTCCAATTGGTATAAAACGGCTGAGGGGACTCAGACACTTCATCAGTTCTTCGCTACCTTCTCTTCGCACACCACAGCTTCTTCTTCCTCTCCCTGTCTCAACAGTTTCCATCCAATTTCCCATCACTAGTCTTTGGAAATCTCACATTAGAAACTTATCTCCTCTGTGAAGCTTTCAAGTGAATTCAAACTTTAGTATTAACTTATTGGTGAGAGACCCAGAATTTCCGATATGAAGGTACGTTTTCATTTCAATTGATTCCTTAAATTCGAAAATAAGCATTTTACCAAAGAAATCATTGCATCGTAACATTCGAAACCCAACAAGTAGCGATATAAATAGTGAGATCATCCAACGGAACCATAAGAATATTTCTTTTGTACCTTAAAAGCGAGTTTAAAAAGGAATCTCACTTTCCCCGTACTGTGAGACCCATTATACCATTAACCATTATATAATAGAGACATGTAAGAGTTTAATCCACACACATGGCAGTTTTTCTAAATCTTGGATTGAAAAGGGATTAAAATGTTTTCTGTACTCTGGGAATTCATGCAGAGACAAACAAAGGAAAGGAATATACGAGTTAACGAGTGAATGAATGAGCTTAGGGTGAAAGTAAAGTGTGGCATGTGGTTGTTGTTCATAGCAGTGGCTGCTGAAGAGTGGACAACAGACCCAACAGACCCAACTTTATTGTAATGCACCTCACAGAGAAGCAGGCTGCATGAAATGCACATTTAATAGGCGTCTTTATTGAACTCCCAGTTGCATTCATTTTCAATTTCCAATTTTAGTGTCTCGTAATTTCGTAACTTTATGACGGAGCAATCAAAGAACACAGAGTGCAACATATCCTGATAAGATAACAGGGTATATTTATAGAGAGTGCTATATGCTTTATTTGTGTGAGAAGTTCATGACTTTGTTCAGCGTTAATGGAAGCTTGCAGATGCACAAGTTGCTTCAGATGAAAATAAAAGGGAAGAGAGATAAGCGTGAGAGCACCAAGGGACTTTTTCTCACATAAGCGTTTCAATTTCAGATTTTCTTGTTGTGTGCTTTGGCCGTCTCGGCCGTATTTGCTGAGCCACCAGTTCCTTCCAACTTTGGAGGAGGCGGAAGTGCCTACGGAGCTCCTGGTGGGTTTGGAGCAAAGTCTGGAGGAGGTGGATTCCAACCTTCCTCCAACTATGGAGCTCCTTCCTCAGGACCTTCATCCAACTACGGAGCTCCTTCCTCAGGACCTTCATCCAACTACGGAGCTCCTTCCTCAGGACCTTCATCCAACTACGGAGCTCCTTCCTCAGGACCTTCATCCAACTACGGAGCCCCCGCTGCCAACCCATCCTCCAACTACGGAGCTCCATCTGGTCGATCTTCCTCTCAATACGGAGCCCCAGCTCCTTCTGCTCCAGCTCCGTCATCCAACTACGGAGCTCCATCCAGCCGATCATCCCCACAATACGGAGCCCCAGCTGCTTCTGCTCCAGCTCCTTCATCTAACTACGGAGCTCCTAGCCAGGGATACTCACAAAATGGAGGACAAGGACAACAAGGATACAGTGGACAACAAGGTCAACAAGGAGGATACGGTGGACAGCAAGACGGTGGACACGGAGATGACGCTTACAACAACGTAAGTACTCGAAACTCATAACACAACGTGTCATTTTGCAATTGTCTGACTGCATCGGTTGTTACATTAGGGACCACCAATGCCATACAACTTTGCCTATGCCGTGAAAGACCTTTACGGAAACGACTACAACCGAGAGGAGACCAGCGATGGAAATGTTGTCACTGGACAATACAAAGTTCTCCTTCCCGACGGGTAAGAATCAAGTTGATCCCTTTCTAGTAACGAATGTCTCATGAACCTCACAAACTTCCCCAGCCGAACTCAAATCGTGACCTACACTGCTGACTGGAAGAACGGATTCAACGCCCAAGTTACCTACGAAGGAGAAGCCAAGTACCCAGAGCCAACCAACGGAGGATATGGAGGAAACCAAGGTGGTCAAGGAGGATATGGAGGAAACCAAGGAGGCCAAGGAGGAAACCAAGGAGGATATGGAGCTCCATCCGCCCCTCAACCAGCTTTCAAGAGCAACGAAGCTCCAGGACAGTCTTACGGTGCCCCTCAACAATCCTTCAACGCTGCTCCCCAACAATCCTACAGCAACTCTGCTCCTCAGCAATCGTACGGGGCTCCACAGCAATCCTACAACACCCCACAACAGTCATACGGAGCTCCCCAGCAGTCCTACAGCAACAACGCTCCACAACAGCAATCATACTCCGCCCCTCAGCCTTCTTACAACGCTCCTTCCTCCAACTACGGAGCTCCATCATCCAGTCGCCAGAGCAGCCAGTACGGAGCTCCAGCCCCAGCTAAGAGCTCCGGAGGAGGATACTCCGGCTCCAACGGCTCCATCGTCCAAGCTCAATCCTACTCTGCTCCATCCCAGTCATACGGAAGCCCACAAGGCCAAGGCGGATTCGGTAACAGACTCTCCCAGAAGTCTGGCGGACCTTCCGGAGGATACGGCAAGAAATAAGCAATCTCATCCAACCAAGGCTAACTTAATAGGTAGGTAGACTAAGAAGATATTTTTATACGCAACCCTTCCACCATCATCACCTTAATTTAGAATTTTCCGATGAATTCCACATTAAGAGATGAGTCGTCGTCCAATGCCAGTATTACAAGTTCTACAATCTAAAACTGACTTTACTCTCTCTCTCTATCTCCTCTTATGTCTTGCCAGTCTTAATCTGAACAATTTTTACTCTTAATTTCCCCATCAAATTCTATACGACCGCATTTATCAGCCATTTCACTCATTGAGACAAATTGGTTCATTCTCAACTCTCTCACTCTATCCTATTCTTCAACTATTAGGAGACTCTTAAAAATCTCGTTTACAATCACTCCTTACTTACGGAATTCACAGTTTTTACGTGAGAGATGGTGATACCTTGATTATTTGATTAGGACGACTAGCCTTGCGTAAGGACGCAGATGAGGCTCCGTTTTTATTATCTCTTCCTTTAAAAGTGTCTTGTTGCAAATATAGACGACCACGTACAATGCAAATGCAACAGATGGAATGCAATCCTTTTTTTTATTAGATACTCATCTCTCCTTTCATTACTTCTTTCACAAAACTGTCTCACTCAATATTAATCGCTTACGCAATTTGCGATAAATCTCTTCCCATAGGGCTTTCCTTATACAATTCTTACGCAGTCTTCTTTAATCTCCCTTGTGCCTTTAAGTTTCTTCCCATGACTCACACATCATCTTCCTTTTGTAACATTCATCCGTATCCTTGTCATGGCTATTATGGTCTTGTCTACACTTTATTATCTTAGCCTGTTATCGCTCTTGTTTCTCCACCGACCCTTCACCCTGTCTTGTGTCTTAATAGTCTTACGGTTTCTGTAATTAACTAACTTTACATGGTTTACATACACACGGATACTTGTCAATGATTTTTTATAACAATGGATTGATTTATACACACAGCAACACTAGAAACCCAACAAAACATACACTTTGCCATAAATGAATAAATATTTTATTTTTACGTCAAACTACTCTCGTGCCTCTCGCCCTGTTGTTCCTCATTTCTCATAATTACTCATAACAGTTACTATTATTGTAATGTCACCTTAATGCATTTAAGAGTCCCATGGGATTGCATGAAACCATTTTATGTGTAACACAAATTGCACTATACCTTTTTATTCTTTCAACATTCTCATAAAAACACTTAATCTTAGCATGCATGACTGCTTGAGTAATTTATAAAGAAGTCTTCATTTGCAAGTATGTTAACTTGGGGTAGTTGCATCTCCTATTTTCTTTTGGGGAACTGGAAGTGATCCGTGGATCTTAATGGACCAAAATTGAGTGACATACACTGCAACTCCTCCAACCATGTTTAACAGCATCAGACATATCAAACATCCTTTCCAAATGAACATGTAATCGTAAACCTGTGAACAAAAAAGTAGAATTCATTAAGTCATATTTTTATTCTATGAAAGAAAGGGAAGGTTACCTCAAACTCATCTTCTGGTTTCACAGTATCTGGATCAATTATCACCCCCTCTGGTTTTAATGTAATGTCGTCTTCAGTAGGAATGAGAATTAGACAAGTAGTAATTAAAGCTGAGAGTAAAGTTATCGCTATTCGAAGTCCAGACTGCTTGGTAGACAATTGAATCCACGCTACTGCAGTCACAGTCCACAGAACAAGGAGAAGAATCACTCCAGCCCCAAGTCCCACCACCGACGACCCTGCCATCCTTAATATCCTTAATCAGTGTTATTAAAAGATCTTCCACGAATACACTGAAAAGTCTGATACCTGATGAAGTCAGTGTTCCCTATACACCTGAACCAGTTTCTGGGCAACCCGAAGGTACAACATACAAGTCTCACAATACCCTCTATTAATAGTATTTCATACACTTGCTCTTAATCATCTATCCGTGAGTACTTTACGGATAAATAATACACATCTCATAATCTCATCACACACATGTTCGAAATCTCTCACTTTTGCATACAATTAACAAAGTCATACGCAGTTATGTCCAACGGCCACTGAAAATAAAAATACAGGCTCATCCACTCACGACGCATATAATGACACCCTGTCCTTTACGTGCGTTTGATACTTTCTTGACTACATTTAAATACAAAATAAAATATTTCCCATATGCATGTGAATTTTCAGGTGAATAGTAAGGTGGTTTTGCTAATTGAATGAAGAGCAAAGTGAATGAGGAGAGAGGACGCCATCTCCGGGGAGGTTGAGATTCCCTCCGCGTCAAATTCAAATCCCTCGGAAGAAAATTGCCAATTCACTCTTCTGTCTTTCGCTCTGGTTGTGTTGTTGCTTTCAAACTTCATCTCTCCGCAGCAGACACAGGAAACGTGAAGTTTAGAGATTTATTGTTTCTACTAAATTCTGAAAATATGGAAGAAATCGGAGTTGCCCCTGTGCCCGTCATCAATCTGGTAAGTCCCTGGGTTTCTTGTGGCAGTGCGTGTTATGTGTTATGTCAGTCACATTAAGTCGTTGTTTAAATCTTTAAATGCTTCTGTTTGTACTGGTGAGGATAATATTAATTTCTGTTCCGTTGTATGATAGGATGAGCCAATCAATTATGATTTGAGGGCGACGCAATTACCTTTTGCTGGGAATTATGATGATTTCGATGCTGATGATCTGTACACCCGGTACAAGGTATCAATAGATAAGACATTTATAACGCATGATTCATCGAAATGATCTAACGTGTGATGTTTATTTCATCCAGAGATTGCAAAGGCAACTGGAATTTCTGGAAGTGCAGGAGTCGTATATTAAGGATGAGCAACGGAATCTGAAGAAAGAGTACCTTCATGCTCAAGAAGAAGTTAAGAGGATTCAGAGTGTGCCGTTAGTCATTGGGCAGTTTTTGGAAGCAGTTGATCAAAATACGGGAATTGTTGGAAGCACTACGGGGTCGAATTACTATGTCCGGATTTTGTCGACTTTGGATAGGGAACTCCTGCGACCTTCTGCTTCTGTAGCGTTGCACAAACACAGCAATGCTTTGGTCGATGTTCTTCCTCCTGAGGCTGATTCGTCGATATCCATGCTTCAAGCTGGTTAGAAACGTTATTAGTTAACTAATCCAAGTGTAAATAGCCGTAGCAGACGGAGTCGTGACTATTAATTTATTCTTTTAAAGATGAGAAACCGGATGTGTCCTACTCTGATATCGGAGGAATGGATATGCAAAAGCAGGAAATGAGGGAAGCTGTCGAGCTACCTTTGACTCACCATGAATTGTACAAGCAAATCGGTATTGACCCTCCCAGGGGTGTTTTGATGTAAGTAGTTTATTAGGAGTTGACGTGGATTCAACATGAGGAATTAAAGTTTAATAATATAACAACTTTGACAGGTACGGTCCTCCTGGATGTGGAAAAACTATGTTGGCCAAAGCTGTGGCACATCACACGACAGGTACATTTGTTTTTCACTTATTAATATGAAAGAATGCTGGTTATCATGATTAATCTCATAACTGTTTGAATTTTAGCTGCATTCATTCGTGTCGTCGGCTCTGAATTCGTTCAGAAATATCTGGGCGAGGGGCCACGTATGGTTCGAGATGTGTTCCGACTGGCTAAAGAAAACTCCCCAGCTATCATTTTTATTGACGAAATTGATGCTATTGCTACTAAGCGATTCGACGCTCAAACAGGAGCTGATCGAGAGGTTCAAAGAATCTTGTTGGAGTTGTTGAATCAAATGGACGGCTTTGATCAGACAACTAACGTGAAGGTAATAAACTGTCTAAATATTATAAGTAACTGTTGAATTCCTAATGTTTGTATCACAAGCCACAATCACGAACATCCTTTCTTCTTGACTAGGTCATCATGGCCACCAATCGTGCTGATACTCTCGACCCTGCCCTGTTGCGACCCGGCAGATTAGATCGTAAAATTGAGTTCCCTCTCCCGGACAGGAGACAAAAGCGTTTGGTGTTCCAAACGATCACGTCGAGGATGAATTTGAGTGATGAAGTCGACCTTGAAGACTACGTCGCTCGACCTGATCGCATTTCTGGAGCAGATATTAATGCTATTTGTCAAGAGGTAAATGAGTCATCGAACCGTTATTAAGATGTAACGCACAGTGTACAAGATTGTTCAAATATTAACATTAACTGATTATGTTTCAGGCTGGAATGCACGCTGTACGAGAAAATCGTTACATCGTATTAGCTAAAGATTTCGAGAAGGGATACAAAAACAACATAAAGAAAGACGAATCAGAGCACGAATTCTACAAATAAGTTATTTCTCTTCCTAACTAAAATTTAAAAAACTTTTGTATGTACTCTAAATATCAGTTTACCCTAACCAGCGCAACAAGATTGAATTCTAAAAGAATTCCAGTTAACCTGTGTGAACTATGATTATTTATACTGGGAAAATAAAATATGTAATTAAAAATGATTGTACACGTTAAATTAGCGTTGATATTATCTTGATGGACACATGGCTTTCACTACTTGACTCCTGCTTGAGTGCAGTGCTTCTTGTAGATTAATGTTTTGTGTTTGTAAGGTCGTTGATGAATTTTATTCAGCTCCTTTATACACATCGTACCACTAAATTCTACTCATACTCCGTAGACTCCTTTTCGAAACTATTTACAACCTGATTGCTTAATGTCTTACTGCACTTAATCATTTTTGTCATGAGGTGAAATCGTGACTGGAAGCGTACATGATGTGTAAAAGGTCAAATTAAGGGAAAAGTCAACCCTGACTTAATTTATTTGCTGATCGAAATGAGAACTTGGCATGTTAAGGTAGATTTAACTCAGTCACGAAAACCATGCCGTCTTAAAGTGTGTTCCTAGAATTACGTCATTACTTTCTACAAGGAACGACGCGTCCAAATGACCAATTGTGTTGCAAATCTACAAATAGCTATGGCATTTGGTCATCATGAGCATGTTACTTCTATTACGCTTTACCCAATTCACAATATTCCACCGGAAATCTCCCACCATTCCAGAACAATACTACCAACCACTAGACCCTCGCAACTCTCAACTTTTATAACTTGACATTTACTTGCATATTTTTCTACCGAAACCCATGAACATTTAATGTTCATACTTAAAGCAGTCCGCAATGCCTAATTCCGATAATTGCGTGTTTCAAAACGCCATCGGTTCTAAATGACTAACACTCGCCCTGTATAGTTTCCATCATCCATTACTTTCTTCTGTGTGAAAAAAGCAGAGTTTCCCAGATATTTTCCAAACTTCCACATCATAAAAGCTCACAATAGTTTACTCGAAGGCCACCAATGTGGTCGCTTCATTTGTTACAAAAAGTCAAAAGCAAGGTTTGAGAATAATGAGATCGGAAACGAATACATTAGCCATCCAACATTTTACCCCAACCTCCTTCAACACGTGAAAGCTATACTTTGCAATAACGAGTGATCAAATGTCTGTATATATTGGTTTTAAGAAACTGCTGACGATCGCACAAGAGAAATGTGTAGGAGAAAATAAACCTGCATAAATACATGTTCCTTCATCATCAAAGACTTGGGTATGTAGCAAACTCCCCCAGAATGTTTGCTTATGCTTCCTTATAAATAAGATGACGTTCAACCACCAGCCTTTACAATTTGCACGTGAAGTTCGAGTAAAATGAGACGCACTCTGAATTGGCATTTGGCTCGTGGAGACCTTGAGGCTTCAGAGTTTCAGACCACCGATTCGGATGCGGATCTGCTAAACTACTCCAAACTCTGGGCAAAACTTACTTTTCTCTTACTGAATGACATCAGAATATTCCGTGTGTGCCTATCCATTCGTTGAATGTCTCAAATGACGACATCACTTTCTCCACATGGCCTTGGCTCCCTATAAAATCATTTGCAGCTTTCGTACCTTTCCCCATACATCCTTGCCTCTCTTGATATAACAACACACTGCTTGAGTGAACTTCAAATTCACCTTGCATGATAAATCTCCCGTGCATGCGAAATCATCCTTTATGTATTCCACCTTCCAAGAATCGTAGGAATTCACAAAGACCCTTATTACGTTTCATGTTCATTTCTCCGTTATTTTCGAAACAATGCCAGCTAATTTGGACGTTCAACGGGAAACTAAAGCCAAGGAGTGCGCAAGGGGAGAAAAATCGATTTTTGGTCTGGGGAACTTTATCCCATATGAAATTGTGTCTGTTTGGTTCCTAAATGTGATGATGATCTTGTAGGGAACCCCGTTGCCCGTCTTCGTACCTACGTGCAACACCAAAACATACAGACCCCAAGATAATTACACAAAAATCCTGACTGCATCTTGATAATAATTAACCCATCACAGAAACTAAAGACTACTTTCTGCATGTCCAAAATCATCTGCTCAAATCCTTTTGTTGGACGCACTCAAATCAACCAATTAACCATGAGAGCTTAATTAGAATGAGACACTCGAATTACATAAATACTACGAGACTTTCAAACATTTGTACTACCGTTGACGTGTCCATGAAACCATTAACAATAATCTGGAAATAAAACTCGTTATCTCAGAGAGTAAAAATACCTCGTTATCTAATCTCAACCGTATAGTTCACTATTCAGTTGACACATTGAGTGTTAAGTCAACTTGTGACAATGTGTGAGACCTCGAGCTGATAATAACTAATACAATAACTCCTCGGGACAAAGTGCGAGACAAGAACTAACAACTAACATTATTTGCAACAGTTGACAGTGCAAATAAACCTTAAACATCATCAAGTCTACGTAAATGTAGAATGACATGTGAAGCTGTATGAGTTTATAAACGCCATGATGGCATGTCTCCTACAAGACTTGTTTTTCCTTAATTGTTCACGAAGAAATCTCTTTATTGCATAATGACAAATTATAAAAACCTCACGCGAGTATTATTTCTCACGTGCCACACTTTCCATGAGATTATTAGAGATTCTGCAACTAAATATTACACTGAACTGCAGTTCTCACTCAACTACATCCAGTTTCCAGCATTTCAGTAACAAACACCATAAAAAATGATCGTGGGGTGCATACAAAATACCTACGTCATAAAAGCTTCTCTGTGACCTCGCATGAGTAACAAAAAGTGTTCACAGGGTAATGGCTAAATAGTTTAAAGCTGAGACAAACTTGCTGTGTAATTGAGCTGATCTACCTCAAACACTTACTACTCATCAGCAAATCAATATGAGTGTTGAGTGAATACAATGAAGATAAGTAAACGATGGATTTGCATAAAGATTAGTAATTTAATAAGGTACATTATGTACACGCCATATGAACTCTCTCTCTACACAAGTTACTGAATATGCCAGACTCACAGTAACAATCAACTTGAGTTCACTCGTTCAAACAGAAAAATTGATAGATGAATTGTCAATTGCCGATCGGGATTTGCAAGTGAATTGCTCAAAGAGGCTTACGAGTTTTATATGTAAGGCAGGCGTAGTGTACTAACGGTCCACCTGCGAGTGTCCAAATGACAGTGTAAAGGCCTAATGGAATGGAGGAGGAATGATTTTGAAAGGGTTTGGGATACAGAGTAATATGAAAGTGATGGTGGTGGCCCGTGGCCGAGCTGTGCATCCGATGTTATTGAGCCCTCCAAGTTTCTCTGACGTAAATATCGCGTCAATTCTTGCGTCAGAGAGCAAAGGAACGACTTAACTCTTTGGGTGCATGAATTCCTAAAACATCGGGATATACTCGCTCTGCACAACCACCACCACCATACAGTGTGAGTGTTACCATTCGCACTAGACCCTCATCTTTTATACACACTTTTGTTATCTCTCTCTCCTCTACTGGGCGTCCTTATGAATTTCATATTCCTATGCTTCCTCAACTCTTTTCTTCCATTGTCCACCGCTAAAAAGCTAAGAGAACGTCTTAAGCATCATCTCCTTCTCTTGAGATAGTATTCCTTGTTCTTTCCTTAATCGACTGAACACAACCGATGCTCCAAAAAGACCCAAAGATAGCCAAATTTCTTTCAATTCCATTTTTGTTCCCCATAGCCTCTCGAGTCTTCTTAAAATATGAAATCTCATCTCTACTTATAACAAATAATTGATACAAGGAAGGCTATTGCCATTGCCACTTTGCCACTTACGACTCACTCACCTATCTCCATTTCCTTACATAATAACATTCTCGTCGTCCTCGCTCACCCCATCACCTCTCTACCAAATGTTATTCCAAGATTTACATTTCCAATTGTACCAACAGATCTTTCTGCCCAGTTAAACAGCCACAACCAACTGCACAACTATACAAACCATATATATGAAACATTTAAGAAGATCTGTGAACTCTATAGCGATTTATGCAAGTGACGTAGGATGCATAAAATGCTCGCTATTTTTCTTTCCTAATCCTAATTGAATTCAGTTCCTCGAGTTCTATTGTTATTTTACTCAACCTTTAAATATGAAAGACATTCGCCATTAAAAATGCAACGGGAATACGGGATGCTCGTACAAATGGAAACATTTTGAAGTGAAACAGACTATTCATTCAAGTAAATAATCTTAGCCATTCAGATCACCACACACTCATATAAAGACGATTAATCTAACCGATGTACAAAAACCACTGACTCTTTCGTCTCGTCACATTCATTCCAACTTTGGGTAAGGAAGACTATTGTTAGCTTTTAATACTTTAATTATGAATGTTCAGAACTCTGTGGTGCTAAGAACCAAATCTACATCCTACGCACATCTC
>JAQGAB010001483.1:0-16142 GCA_034696565.1 Isotomurus graminis
CTCTGACTCAACCTCTTTCTTTAAACTGTCTTTAATTATTAATGGTGGTGGTGGTGATCTTTGAAATGGCATGAAACGACTAACTTGAACGAACATTTTGGGCGTGGTTTCGATGTGTGTGTGTGTGTGTGTGGGTTGTGGTAACTAAAACTACCAAAACTTGGTGTAGGGTGATGGACGAGGTGTGAGTATTGCAAATCATGATGACTCGGAAGGACCGTCGGAGAGGTCAGAAGGGACAGAGACGAAAAGTCAAAGTTGTTCTCAAACGGTTCAAAGTCAGTCAACGGGAACGGAAACAACCTCATCCACGTGTACAAGTCGAACACGGACTACTACAACAACTGAAACGACTTCCCGAACCGACACCAATGGCGAGACAACGCAGAGAAGTCGCAGTGGAAGTAGTGGAAGTCCCGAGACGACAAGTCAAATTGAGAGAAAGAATGGTCACGAAGATGGAAGTCGTGGGGGTAACGAAGCAGATGACGATGAGGAAGAAGATGCAGAACTCCAAAGTGTCCATCTCCGTGCAGACTCCCCGACTCTCCTGAAAGTCGCACCTCCTTCAGTACCTCCCGCAAGAACTCCAAGTCCTGAACTGATTCAGGTGCTTTGAAATCGTACTAAACTATACTAATATATTTGCTTTGATGATGGTTATGAGAGATGATTTGGGCAACACGCGTGGCATACTTGGTGAAAGCTCAGTTTGGTGTGTATTGGTTCTCACCACACTTTCACCTCTGCCCTTCCTACTAACTTGTATACTGCATGGGATGATCATTCTACTAGTCATTTCCGTTTGTAAGATGGCTTCTCTTTTGTTTTGCCAAATTTAACTTACACACACACATGAAATAATGATCACTTTAAGTTGATCTGAAGAAAAGAAGTCATGCAGTGTGACCCATGACCCACTCTTCTTGCCTGCGAGCTTATAATAATATACACTTCGGTGTATATAGAACAGAGAGAAGTCTTGAAAACAATATATTCATCGTCTATTCCAAGTTGTAACTTAGAATTATGTAAAGATCATATCGATACATCACATGCATTGTTTGTGTGACCCGGTTGGTTACCTCTCTTCCTTCTTCTCTGTCCTTTCTCACGCACCAGATAATTATCATTAATACATCTTTCATTTTGACACATGACTTTGACTGGCATTGGACAACTTTCACCATAAATCACATTTTATATATAAATTAAATTGGGTGCTTAAAGTGCGAGTGGCTGCTTAATATTAGTGTATATCACACCTTTGGGGTTGGATTATTCTGTAGAGCTATTAAAGTATGTTTGACTTATCATTTTTAATTCTAATCAACTATATACTTTGTATATATGGAAGGAAGCTTCTGTGAGTTTGAAACGGAATGCTCAATTATTTCCTCTCCCGTTTGGTTAAGAGTTATTTTACACGAACGACGAGTTTTATTTTGAGTTTTGCGTGATATGCTTCTTACTGTATTGAAGTAGATTATACGGTAGTGGTTATGATGTATTATTGTAGTAGTCTGTAGCACGTAGAAGATCAGTATAGAAGTAAGAAAAAATGACAAGACTTTGTACAACTGTTGGATGTTTTCTTTTTTGAATTTATAGTGAGAGTGGCAGAGAAAGAGAGAGAGGAAGCTAAGTAAAAGTAGGAGATACACTATCCTTTATTTCACTTTCTCCCTTTACCTCAAAAAATTCTACCCCCCCCCCCAACTGACCCCACAACCTGCTGCCGTGCCCTCTCACTTCCCTCTCAATAAGAAGAATGCACATACGGCCCACTGGAATTCGGAGGAAGACGCTATATATATTTACATGGCTGACTGGAACTTGTTCAAGAAAATTATTGATCCTTTACCGGACCAATTGTACCAATCAATCGGAGTCACACAGACAAATATACCTCAAAAATTCATATATCTCTAAGTATTCATGTGTAAACGAACTTGTGTAGCGTAGAGTTAAAGTATGTCTAATTAGCTGTACTACAACTTATTAAGTAGTTTGGAACAACCATAAACACACCGACACTCTTACTGTATTACTACTGCCACGCATAATAGATAGGGATCGAGGAACTGTTCATTCATTGACAGGTGACAAGCTATTCATACTCTCATAGTAGTTAAGTACACATACTGAATATTTCACATAACACATCACCGTAGGTTTACTTAAGTACAGTTTACTTGAAGATACATTATTCATCAAGTTCTTGAGTGTGTAAAATGACGGATGAATGGCACTTTTTGCAGGAAATGTAGAGGCTCAAGTTTAAAATGCCTTTGGCTCATGTTGCCAAATAATGAAGAACGAATGGTGAAAGTTACATGGGTAAAACAGTTTAAAATATTAGGGATTTCGGTGTAGTTCTTCTGTTTAGACTTCTAGGACCTTGGACAATCTAGCTTATTTATAACTATAAGAATGAAAGCCAATAATACAGGCACAAGTCTATGAAGGGGAAACTTTTAGGTGCATTTTTTAACCCATGACAAGTCACATTTATTGTTACAAGTCTAGTTATTCATACATACACAGACTATTATAATTCATAATTTATTCATCTTTACTATAAAATCCGCAAGGAGCAGCGAGATATTTACTAACTTTCATCTTTGAGGAGAAAGCGAGTCACAAAGAATGCTACATACAATAAAAATACGCGTCATATTAACAGGTCAGAGATTCTTTGCATTTATCCAAGTACTTACTATTATAGGTTGGGCAGAATCGTTCCTCATCAATTGTTTGTAACTTTTACCTATGCAACAGGCAAATAAGGCCTAAGAATAAAACTCACAAATAATGATTTAAATACAGAGTTCCTCGTAGACAAACGAAGATAAATGACACAAAAACACATTCAATGTGTATAAGCTTGTTCTTCCCTTTTATATAAAGTTGGTGTGAATTATGGTGTATGTTGTAAACTTAGCATTAGTTTGAGTGTATGTTTTAAGAATATTCCTCACTTCCTTCAGCATTATATATCCAAACAAATGGCGAAAACATAAGAAAGAGGGGTATCAACACAAAATGGAATAAAAATGATAAATCTCTGAGTGACCATGAAGCACATTTCTTTCTTGACTTCTCTCTGTTCGTTGTAAGTACACCAGCGCAGGAAGGTTTATGGGTCACGAATCTTAAATTGAGACATTAAAAAGGTTTAAGATCTACTCGGGTATTCAACAGAGCAATAAAATGCTCAGGAAAAAGAATGTTCTACTGAAGATACTGTAATAAGTACCCGAGTTTAAATGACACATTGCACGCGACGAGCACATAAAAGAATCGCGTGGATGTGGAGTGTGAATCCCATTTCTCATGGTGGGTGGGGTGTGAACGGATTTCGCAATGACATTTAAAGAGATTCATTTCACAAGAAGATGTGTGTGTATGAGAATTATTCAAGCTGACGAATGAATCCTCCCTAATTCTTTCTCATATTGTTCAAGTTACGAAGTCCCACTGTATCCTTTCTATTTTCAGCCTCCCTACTTCCTTTCCGTCATCATCAAATATATTTGTCTGCAAGTTACATCTCTTCCAAACAAAATTAGTGGGCATTGGTAGCAGCAGTCATCTGTACGACTTACTAATCAAATCACCGTTGAACGACCAAGAATGGCTTGTTTCAACGAATCCATTCTGAATCCAGTAAAGCTTTCATATCTCGTTAATTTGTAAACTTTTCATTGTTACACGCCCAGATGGGTTCTTCTGGTGTGTATTCCCTGGATAACTTTATTCGAAATCGGGTCAGACAGACACAGACTCGGCTATGTAGGCTCGTACTACTGGCTCACTCACAGAGATTTAACAGATTTCTAGTTCTTTTGTACCTTCCCATGGTTCGCATGGAAGGAGAAATACTTTCGCCAGCTTTTATTCTTTAGAAGAGATGCTGGGCTATTGTACAAGGAAAGAGGTTCGTTGAATAGAATTTCTCATTGTACGTGTGAGGAGAAATAGATACGGCCATTATCCTAGACGTGTGTGTGTGAGAGAGATTTCTTGAAGACCGAGATTGGTATTGGAACGAACGATTTCTAAGGCCCATCACCATCGCTTCGAGAAAGTGAAAGTAGGAAGTACTAGTGATGTGGTAAAATTAGAGAGTTCCTGAGTCCCAAAGGAAATTGTTATGATTTCCCTTCCATCTCGAAGGTTTACTGGAGTGGACACACAGCAGCAACGTGTGTCAATCAAGGCAAGACTAATTCACTCACCACTCCAAACTAGTAGTAACACACCCTTTGCCTTGTAAGTCCCTTTATCCATCAATCTATGACCTCTGACCTATTCCCCAGATTTCACAGACACACAACTAGAGGTGATGGTAGTCGTAATAAAAAGGAAAAAAGATTTTTATGAGGTATGAAAGGCCTAATGGATCGTATTATGGTGAAAGTTTTCCATCCTCTCCTTCCATTTCTCTGTGATTTATTCCTAAAGCACAAGCTACTTTATAGATAGCTAAACTTTCATATAATTTCGTATTTAATAAAGTAAGCAAATTGAATTCGCAAGTCACACAATGGAGACACGTGGAGACTGAAAAGCAGAGAAACAGCCTCTCATTCCCCTTACTTTAATATACAGTGCCACACGCACACCAAGGAGTCTACACTTAATTAATTTCATTCCTGGAAGAAATCCTTCCTGGTAGTAGTCCAACTTGCGATTTGTGTCAAAGGTCAAGGAGTGGTTGATTTCTCAGGGCGTGTGTAGTCTAGAGTCGACGGATAAAGAGGTTGATTTGTAAGATTTATTCCCTTGCACGACGGAAAGGGTCGTAGATTTATGTCAAAAGTTAAAATGTCACAGGGTCGTGTATTTGAAGAGGACTATATACTCTTCTCTGTACTATAGTTAGGTATATAAGTTCCAAGAAAAAATGGAAAGGTAGTATAGTGGTGGGGGTGGACAATGAATCTTGTGGGTTGTCTGGTGTCTCTGCATATTTATTATTTCCCTCTATCTCTTTCCTTATCCACTATAAACTATATAACCACGTCTGGAATTTAAAAGTGGATGATGAAAAGTCTCCGCTCGTATTTGGAGTGCAGCTGTTGTTGGTCTACCAACTTTCTTTCCTCCCAAAAACTCCTTCAAAGAGAAAGCTCAGGTTGTAAAGACAGTTCGTCGAGTGGCTTTCACCCACTTCTGAGATAAGTCAGGGAAAGTGGAGAGAGAGTAGCATGGCTCGTTCTTTCATCTGTCTCTCGGTACTTACTTTTGATGGAACCAACTCTCATAACCATTTTGTTTATAATTCCAACGTGTGCTCTCTCCCCACATTGCTATTCTTCTGGATTATCTTTCCTACCCACACTACTGTGTGTATACCTCTCCTACTTTCCTACAAGAAGAATTGAATGTGTGAAACAAACCTTCAGAGTATCTCTTTTAGTTAACACCCAAAACATGGTTACTAAACCTTCCCGTAGGCACTTTACGGTGATTAGGCTCAGTTAAACGTCACAATCAAAATGGTTATAGCCTTGTTTGTGATCTGAGATTAAAGAGAAATATACATTCTCATGCATATGGAACAGACGGGATGGGATTTTGTAGAGAAATTACATTTTTCATGATAGGGACATTTCCTTCTTACACTCAGGATGGAATCGAATCTCCACAAAACCTCATTTCCTTTTAGTCAGAGGCAAAAGACGAATCAAATTAAAAACTTTTCATGAATGACATTATTAAATGTAGGTAGGTGAATGAAATTGACTTTTCGTGAGGCAGGAATAAGAAGAAGTTGTTCCAAGTGATGCACGAGCTTTCTCCTACGGACTACGGACATAATAGTAAAAGTTTAGTATAAAAGAAGGATGTAGGAGCGCAGATTGTTTTGGTGCACGAGTTTATCTCTGAACATGAGCGAATGTTGTGCATATATACGTGTATATGTACGTGCTTTGGAAACATGAAATGTGTGTGTATGGGACTGTCGGCCTAGTGGTAGTGGTGGTTCTTCACAGACTTTTAGACAGAATGGCTTAAAGTTGTTTGATTCCAGATACTCCTTCTCCTCTTGAGAAGCTTATCTGAGTGAGATGAAAAAGCACACGGCTTGGGATATGTGATTGGCCAAGAATAAGCGTCAGAGTAGTTTCTGTTATTTGTTAGAGAGTGTATGTGTAGTGTTCATCTCAAGACAAGTCACAAGTAGAAAGAGGAGGAGGCCTTTGATGCAGTCCTACTAAACTCTCTCAACTTAACTTACTTTCTCAAAGAGACTAGTAGACGGAGGTGGAGTCTTTTTAAAAGTCAATGCAACAAAACTTTAAAGTCCTTTTGAAAGAATCATCTGTAACGAAATCATGGGACTGCACAAACTTCCTATTCCTATAACACGCCTCTCAGCTCCTACACTCCTCAGTCCTTCACAAAATCAAAAGCTTCTTTTTTCATAGACGACCTGAAGAATCTGGGATGTTAAAGAATGTCCAAGACGGAATACTATCTGTCTCGATCTTTTCTTAACAACATTTTGAGGAACATTTGAAACCCATAGGGTTATTCTTCATGTGTACACATCATAAGAATGAAAGTACACGAAGGCCAACCTGGAACAAATGAGTTGCACTTTTTCATTCCACAGATCCCCACATAACATAACCCCCCCGGAGGGATCCTTCCTGGCATCCAGCCAACCTCCCGAACTCTCAAATGATTCTGCATTTTACATCCACTTCCCCAGTTGCTCACACACATTTCACCCTTCCAGTCAGCCCAACTCGCTCTCTCTACTTTCTCCATACAAGAAAACCTTTTCATCTTTCCCCACGGCTTCTCCAATCTCAACAATCCTAAACCTCACACAATCGTCCTCATATAATCACTCGGCCTACCACCACCACCAACCACGCACATATAAGATAAGCCTAAAAGCCAGAATAAACCGATCCATGAAAAACTGATAACACAACTGTACTCTCCATTTGGAATCAACCCAATTAAAACTAGCTTTCCCACACTCGCTAGACCATTTTTTGATTTCTCTTGGGACTTCTTGTCTCTCTGATAAGGTGCCCTATACATAACTTCACATATTTCTGATTCTACGTGCTCTAGAAATTTACCTATGGTTGTGTGAGAGTAAGTAAAAATTGGCAAAACAAAAGTGGTGAAAGTAGTGGTGAGTTCTTTAGTCGTAACTACACTGCAGTGTAATATACATTCTCCGTGAGAATGAAAACTGTGCTACACGGTATTCTGGGGAATTCTTTGTGGAATGGTGAAACTTATTTGGCCATAGACGAGTTGTAATACAAAAGAACGAGATATTGGGAACATAAAAGCTCTCTCTGTCTCTGGTACTTTTTAGTCTCTACCAGTTATCATCTACTCCCAGGGTTTTAAAAGTTTAATGAAGTCTAGTGGAGTGTGGTGAATGTGGTTAGTGAAAGTCCGGGGTGATTGAAATGTAAAATATGACTTGTAAAGGCCGGACTAGCTGATGAGGAGAAGCAAGAGATCCAGGCCAAAATGGAAGCAGCCAGTAACAAAGCTGGGGTCAAAGGGAAGGAGCAGCAGTCCGAAGAGTCTGACCATTCTTCCGAGGAAGATGATGAGCTTGGAGATGATCGACAGTTGCAAGGAAAGACTCGAACCAAACATGGAATAGAGGTACAGAATACAGACACACTTCTCATTTGCATCTACACCTCGTTTCCTCCAAACCATTAGAGGAATCCTAATGACCTCTTCTTCTTAATTCCCTAGATCGACCGAGCAAGTGCAGGAAATTTGAAACGAACCAAACCTGATGAGAGTTCTGACACCGAAATAGAAGATGAATTTGGATATACCCAGAGTAAGTTTATATGTGTTTTCTTTTGTGTCTTGGCTTAATAAATATGTGTGCATCCAATAGTATATCCCATCCCTCTCTCTCTCGTGTATAAAGAAGGAACAGTCACAGTCCCGGTCGAAACTGTGGGAATCGGACAGAATAAAACTGTTCATATTTTATTGACAGCAATTCCATTCGGAGAACTCCTTGGAATGCAATAAATAAAAGACATACTCAACTCGATGAGCTCTATATATCCTTGGTCCACGATCCATTTTATTTGATTGCACTACCGGAACTGTTTCCTCGGGTCTTTTCAACTGATTCAGTCTCTCCACCAACCAAAACTTGTTTCCTCATGGTTTAGCTAGAGTATTGAACGTAGTAAAGCTTTGTTACTCGTAGATGAAGATCAGATAACTGTGTGTAAGGATTTGGTGGACGAACGAATCTCAAGTGAATTCTTCTCAAGGAAGATATCACTTGAGAGTCAATTGCAACTGCTTTTCGTGTTCGGAGAAAAGAGTTGCTTTGCTTTTACCGGATGTCATAAATTCCTTTGATGCTTTACCCTCTCTTACACGAATCTTAAAATATGATCAAAATATAAGAAACTAACAGTATTTGCTTTCAACTTTCAGAAAAAATTGAGAAGCGATGGAGTGACGTGGCCAAGCATAACGATAATGCGAAGATTGTAGTAGCTTCGTTAGAGAAAAGTATGGGAGTAGGTTTGGGTATCAGCCTTGCTGGTCACAGGGATCGAATGAAGATGGCTACTTACATTTGTGGCATAAATCCTGCTGGATTGGCCCATAAAACTCGGCAGTTGGAGGTTGGCGATGAGATACTCGAAGTTAATGGAACAGTTCTCTATGGAAGGTGTCATCTCAACGCTTCAGCTATGATTAAATCTCTCCCTCAAAATAAAATGAAGATTGTTGCCCTCCGGTAAGAAGATCACAGAAAGAGAGATGTGTAAAAGATTCCACAGAAATGTTTGTGTCACCTTCACTTCTCCTTTAGAAGTTGACATTAAACCTGAACTCCTTTGCCTTTACGCAACCCAACCTTTCTCCAAAAATATACCAGAATTGGATTTTGCCTTTTCAATTCAACTTCTGTTTTACCTATAAAAGCAATTTATTATTACATGCAAAAGTAAATTGCACTTTGGTGCGAGAAACATAGACATCCCAATTCATATTTCTCCAATCCCCCACAGTTCCAGTTTCTCTCTGTGTGTGCACCAGTCGTAAAGTCAACTTTACTTCCAACTCGAAGCCATTCGGGGGCTCTTTTAATGGCCAACAAAAATGTTGACTCAGGTGGAGCACAAAACTAGAATTGTGGGTTTCCCTCATTTGTAAATGCCTTAATTCATTCTATTTGTAAACGATAGACATTAACCTATTCTTGAATCCATCAAGCTATGGTGGATTGATTTCTTTATCCTTTCATATCCCAAGTGTTCAAATCTCACTTAACAATGAAACTAAACAATGCCACGTAACTGTACCTTATGTATGCAAAACCTCACGTGCGGCTTATCCATATGGTTGCAGGAAATCTGAAGGTCTCAACGAGTTATCTGTTAAGCCAATTGTGCAGTTCCCCGTCTCTTTGGAGAGTGAGGTGAGTCTCGGATCAATCTGAGAGTGCAAAAGTTTAATCTTATCTCTTATCTTACCTTAGATAACTTTATATCTAACTTTATTATGATTTTCAAAGAACCGCATGTCATTTCCAGTATAGTTTAAGCAAGCAAAAGTCTTGTTAAGTATTTACACTGCTAAATTCTGCGTGGGGGACTCCTCTAGACTTCTCTGGCTGCAAGCCTCTCTATTATTACCACTTGCTTGCCTTGTAAGCAAGGGGAGAGTGTGTTTGTGTAGTTATTTAGTGTAATTATGATAATCACAATAATAATGACTGTGGGAGTTTGAAAGGATTTGACCAAAGGAGAGGCCCACACAACAGTTAGTTACCGCAGTGCAGAGAGAGGATATTAAACTGTCTTTACTCCTCGAAAGAAGATGAAGTCTCTAAATTGTGTTTGTGGTTCTGTGCATTCCTTACAGAGTCCTGAGGAGAAATATGCCAGCTATAAAGGACTACGGGTTGTCACGCTTAAAAAGGTGAGTGAGAGTTGTTTCCTCGTCAATATTGGTTAATTATATTTTGCATGTGTGTAAGTCTTAAGGATCATCATCAATCATCCAATGAAGACCGTGGAAAGCGAGAGAAAGAGACAGTAAAGTAAAGAAATTTAGCATAGGATGACTAAAATGATCTCTTTAACGAGAAACTTTCCAACCTCACAGGAAATTCGGGTGGATAGTCCTTCGTTAGAAGAGTTAAAGCCTATTATTGTATTCATGAACTGTGAAAAACCACACTCCCACGAGACATTTCTTACTTAAGCCTCCACCTCTTCCAACTACTTGTTTAACTTCACACGATTCTTCTACTTATAATGTCATCTCCTCCTGGAAAGCAGAATTAAACTCCACAAAGGGAAGGCATTAAGCTTCCTGTCAAAATTAATAATTTATCTCACACACTGTCTCTCTCTCTCTGCCTTTCTCTGTCTCATTTCCTTTTCCAGTAAAAGTAAAACACTGGAAAAGGTTTAAATTGTAAAACCCCTACTAAAACAAAAACAGAGGAAGTTCCCTTTAATTTATTAAACTAAAGTAGTGTTCACGGTGGTGAGTTCTTAAAGTGCACACACACCATTTTATGTGCTGGTGAAAGACTCTCATCTGGTTGGGTTTACGAGTGGAATCTTCTCACAGACCTATAAACCCTCTTATCCTTTCTCTCGTTCCTTTTACTCACTTCATTTGCAATGAGTGTCACATCCCAGAGAAAGTATGAAGTAAGAAGGACCAAGCAATAAAAGTAAATGAGGAGAAATCTTGTTCTTCTTGTGTAGATCGGTGGGGGCTTGGGGATCATGATAATGGAGGGCCGTCATGCAGAACTGGGACAAGGGATCTTTATCTCGGACATCCAAGAAGGAAGTCCAGCTGAACAAGCTGGCCTCTTTGTGGGAGACATGATCCTCGCTGTGAATGGAGAGGACATGGTTGGATCCGACTATGAACATGTAAGTTATCGTATATTAATCCTTCGCACTACAATAGAACACCAGTATGATTATGATTGATGAGTCAGAGATGAGCATGATGGGTGGGTGGTGTGTATATGTGTGGTGTGGTTCCAGTATTCAAGAGAAAGTTGGAGAAGAAGGAGGTTCTTCATCTTCTCCCTGTGTTAGTTTAAGTAAAATGGAGAAACTTTGTCATCATTAAGGCAACATCATCGTCCGATGTTCATTGTGTGTGGTGATTCAGCAGCAGTCATACTAAAGCGTCTTTCTTCCATTCGTTTTGATGAGCGTTTGTGAATCTCTATCTCCAAGAACTTTTGGAATCTTTTGCACTTGAATACGTACAGTATTAGGCTGTATGGGTAGTTTAGACTTTGTATGAGGCACGAGTGTGGAAGTAATTCTCCATGTGAGGTCACGTAGGCCTAATTTCTTCTTAGTGTCATTAAGTGTATAAGGGCTAATTAAAACATACTGACTGAGAGTACAAGTACAGCAATGGTACATATGGAACAAGCCTTTCAAAGGTTTAAACCTTCCCTAGTCACGTTCTTTTTTGCTCCGTGCATTAGAAGCCAATGCCAAATGGCCTTTGTATGATTGTTTCGTCTGGAGATGGGAAGAAGAACATTAAGTCGTTAAGAGCACAGGGGAGAAAGTAGATGTGGTCAGAATTGTAAAGTGGAGAGATCGATGTATATATACGAAAGACACACACACATTTTCTGAGCTTTGCCCTCCCTGCCCACCACCACCCACTCAGCAGTGGAATGTTCTATCCAAATCTTTGAAAAGACGAATAAGGTAAGAAGAAGAAAGCTCCGGAAGAAAGCAAAGAGAAAGTAACTCTCGACAGAATAGGTTTTATCCCAAAACTCATTTCTACATTTTTCCCTAATGCCTGACAGCATATAAAGTAACATTGTGTCGTTTATTGTTACAGGCAGCCAATACGCTGAAGAAGACGGAAGGAAATGTGGCTCTTGTTGTGTGCAACGCTTCAAAGGGAAAAGACACGGAGGATCCGAAGGACGGGGCTAAAGAAAAGACAAAAGAAGAACCAAAGAAAGAACCTGAGAAGCCAAGTCAGTTACTCGTTTCTTATTCCCACCCGACTTGTCTCCCAACTTCCTTCGTCGAGTTCCTTTTTGCTTTTACTGGTTTTGCCCTAAAAATGTCACACAAAACTTCCATCCGATCTTTCCAGTTGCCTGTGCATGCATCATCATCATCAACTTTTGCGTGTAATTGAGTAACTCTTGCTTGTCTCAAAGGATTACGTATTACACACACACACATATACAAACATATAAAAGATAAGCACACCAATTCCCACGGGGGACAATGAAAGATGAAAGAATGACATTTTTGTCTTCACGGAAGAATAGAAATGTCAAGAGACAAATGAATTCATTTCTTCTTCAAGAGTTTAGTTCTTCGTCTTCGTCTCTTTTGTTCCTGAGGGAGTTTATTCTTTCATTACTTAAGAATTACATTAAACTCTTATTAAACTAAGAGACTATAAAATACTTTTACAATTAACTCTGACCTTGTGAATTAACATAGAGACAAGCATGAACTAGAGTTACTCGTTTCACGTGGAGTAGTTTATTAGATCGTGTACATCGTTAAACCTTCTTTCCATCCTTGAGTAACTCATTAACTACCAACTTATGTCCCGATCTATTTCAATCCTTCTTTCACTTTATTTCCAATCAAAGGTTTGTTGTAACTGAAACCGCATGTGTATGTTTTTTGTGTTTCTTGTTCTGTCGCGTGTGGGGTGCCTGCTTGCTGCATGCTGTGGTGTCCTTGTTATATTGGAAATGTGTTTTTGCATGAATCAACGCATGATTTCCAATGTGGTGGTCTTGTCAATATGTTGAAAACTGGGTTAAACACGGAATGCACTCATTTTATTGCTGTTTTTTGCTTCTTCATCAATTTTTATGGATTCACTGTGCCATTCCTCACGGATGAAACGCTTGTCTCATGCATGTTCACCCTTTCTGCACTTCCTTCTCTGCCTCTCTGTGGAATGTGTAAGTGATTTTTTGGTACTACAACTCGTCTTGTAGAGTTGAAAGCTCCTCTGTGCTCTCTTTCTTTCTTTCCATTTGATTTGGTCGTATTCATTCATCTCAACGAGACTTTATTAAATGTCACATTCCCTTCCCTCAATCGTTACTCTAACACACTTTTTTTCTTCTTGACTGTCAACCCTTGAAATTGAAAAAGAAAGTCTAGAGTGAGCTTGCCAATATTTCTTCTCGCTTTCTGTGTGTGAAATGGATGAGATGAAATGGAGTTGATGGAATTTGTTCAAAAATATTGGCAAATGATGATTTATCGGGGACTGAACAATCGACTAAATGGACTTGTATTAATTTTGCAGGACTGCCACCGAAACCGTCGAAAATCCCATCTCCTTCTAAACTGATCTCATCCGTGTCCTCGGCCATTTCACTTCGGACGAAGTTCTCGTCTGCTTCATCTTCGTCAAACAACACTGCTGTCACTTCACCGTCCGCTGCTCTCGCCCCACCGGGTCCCGTCATCGCCCCTCTTCTCAAAATCTCATGTACTCCTCCCACTTCCACAACCATTCTTGTCCCAACTTCCATTGGAATCTCACATTCCACTTCATCCTCTGGATTGTCTAAATCTGCGGCAACTACTCCCATCATCATTTCCCCCACTACTTTACCACCTCCACTTCACCCTTCGTCAACTGGGGTCCCGTCGGTGGTCGTCAAACCGGCGACACCTTCTCCTAAACTTCATCCTGCTGTGTCTCCGACGGGTCCTGGGTCTGCAAAAATGGCCTTGTTGGTTAAAAACCGTTTAGAAGAGCCTCCAGCCGACCCTGTCACTTGTCCTATTAGTCCTGGAAAGGAGACTACTATTGAGATCAATAAGGACAAGATGGGCTTAGGGCTCAGCATTGTTGGAGGAAGTGATACTCTTCTCGTAAGTCGGCGCAATATGGAGTGTTTTTACGGTGAATAGGGGAGTGTTAAAGACTTTTATTTGTCTGTAGGGGTCCATTATAATCCACGAAGTGTATCCAGACGGAGCGGCTGCAAAAGACGGACGACTGAAACCCGGAGACCAATTGTTGTCAGTGAACAACGAGGACTTTGGGAACATAACTCACAGTAAAGCCTTAGCTGCCTTGAGGCAGACGCCGACGAAGGTGAGGATGGTGGTCTTCAGGGACGAAGGAGTGGCGAAGGAAGACGACATGTATGACTCGCTGGATGTGGAGTTGGTGAAGAAGTCGGGGAAGGGACTTGGACTTTCCATTGTCGGTCGGAAGAACGGATCTGGCGTGTTCATCTCTGATGTCGTTCCTGGGGGAATCGCTGAGCTCCACGGAGGTCTCATGAAGGGTGATATGATCATTTCTGTGAATGGAGTTGATCTCAAGACGTCCACTCAGGTGAGTCAAGGGAAAGCCAAGGATCCAATTAGACCTTTCGTGATATCCAACATGATGTCTGTTTGTATGTGGTATTCAGGAAGAAGCAGCTTCAGTGCTGAAGACAGCGATAGGACCGATTCACATGAAGATTGGAAGGTTGAAAGCTGCTGCGAACAGGAGATCAACTTCCTCGACCCCTGCTACTGTACCTGCCACCCCAACTTCCGACAATAAGTAAGTCTCCTCGTAAAGTCTTTCGCTTAAAAGTCTTTTTCCTAATTTCATTATGTGGTTTTTCACGCTTCTGTGGGAATAGATAAGAAACGGTAACATTTAAAAAGTAGCGCAATTATAGTTCTCTGCTTATGGAACATTCTGAGGAGACTTACAGTTTGGATTCAATGAATTTCAGGAACGATTTGGGATTGGAGGAGGGATTGAGTGAAGAGGTTGTCAGTGCAAGTAGAAATAGCAATAGTAGTGTAAGTAACCCACCGAGCCTTACTGGTAGTCCACCTCAGGTCAAAAATATCATTCTGGAAAGGGGTCATGATGGCCTTGGCTTCTCCATCGTTGGTGGCTATGGTACAAACATTCATTCATGTCTTATTATTAAGCCCTTTAGGTGTTCTCTTCATAATGGAACCTATTAAAATGAAATATTATTCTGTCCTAAAGGATCTCCTCACGGCAATCTACCAATCTACGTAAAAACCGTCTTCACAAAGGGCGCAGCGTTGGTTAGTGGACTGAAACGAGGAGACCAGATCATCGCTGTCAATTCCACGTCATGTGATGGCCTCACCCACCAAGAGGCCGTAGCTTTGCTGAAAAACGCCAAGGGGAACGTCGCTCTCACAATTCTCACGTGAACTTCTGCATCGCCATTGCCCAAATGCCATTTTATCATCACCAACTATTTGCCAACTTTGGAGTTGCCATAATCTGTGCGATACATTTTTATTCTTAACAACCTCCAGTCTGAAGTTGCCATTATTTCGTGACCCACATAAAAATGCATGTATACCTCTCGTTAACTAATAATGAGTGAGTATATGTTTTGAGTACTCTCCTTGACTTTACATTCATCCTCACATTCTCAATAACTAAGTTTTTATCATCAAACATTCAGATGATTTTTTCTCATCAAGTCTTGTAATCTCTCTATCTATTTTATAGATACTTCTTAGACACAATATCGCAATATAGACATATTTCACAGTAATATTTATAAAAGAAGGAAACAAAACCACTAAAAATTATTATCTCTATTAGACATTTAGGCAAAGTACAAGATGAAGCAATTAAAGTATTTAAAATTCACCATTTTACACGTGAACACACACACCTGTCATAAATAATACATATTATATGCTATGCAATCTTCATTCTCATGTGTGCAAGAAATCAATCTAATAACGCGTGCTTCTATTTCAATCTATATGTATGTATTGTTATTGTTGGCTCGTTTTAAGAAGAAATTCATTTTATCGCAAAAATTGTTGAAAAACTACACAGTGAACAAGCTGGAGCTTTGATTCATAAGTATATGTGTCGTGACTGTCTGTCTGTATCAATGTATCTTTCATGTAGTATTATTCTCACACGAGTGAAGTTTACTTATTGATTCCTTTCAAGTAGCTCTGCGTCGCGTTGGAGGAGAAGAATCCATATAAATCTCAAGAGAAACTTTAGTTCCTTTATGTATCCTGAATAATCTATTTGTTATGTTGAATAAAAGTTCCCAACATGAAGAGAAAGAATGGGTTTATTATTAGTTTATT
>JAQGAB010001484.1:0-16142 GCA_034696565.1 Isotomurus graminis
TACCTTTTCAATTCCTCTGAATATAAGCAACGCACAAATTGTAGTGGTCAAGTAGTAAAGAGATTTGCACAAGAGCTCAATAGGGTCTTCATGATCCTATAAAAGTCATCAGATTATTAAACCCAAATTAATTGGATTAATTGCAAGTCTGCAGATGGAACATAATATATAGTCCATGCAGCTCCTTATTAGTTTATTGTTTACCAGAGGCATGTCTAAGTCTGTTTTCTTGTTGTCCATGAAGTAAGTTCTGAGTAAGACATTCTTAAAGACCAAATCAAGCAGTCTAGATACTCCTTGGTACTGGAAAGGTAAATAATACACTAATTAATTTTTATTCGAGTTCCAACAGTCAAGTTTTAAAAGAGGCACTTACACTGTGCACGCTTGCAAAGAAATAGCTAGCTCCGCGAAAGGACACTTTGTGAATACACAAACACCAGCAGCATTCTACACACATTTTGTCTCAACTTGCAAGATTTTGCAGCAATAAGTCTTTGTTCACAATTACAAATAGACGATTGATCTCAAATCACCTCAGGAATTCACAAATGATCTGACGACACACTCACACACATAAACTTATAAGTCAAACTGTTATCTGGCGTCTTAACTTCCTCAGTCTTAGATATCGATCTTCTGCGGATTGCACACAAGTCATAAACTTGGTAAGTGTAATAAAAGCAATCATGCAATCCCTTCTAACTACTGTTTGATGATGAAGTGCAATACAAATCTGCTATAACAAAATGCAGATTATTTGCCCTGGTTGCTCACTAATTGGTTTAGCCACATCTTCTAAAGTAAATCCTGGTTGGCACTTCTTCACTTGGCCAAGAAGACCTCAATTGTCGGAGTGGCCGAGGAATTCGCATTTGCCCAATGAAGTTCAACAAGACGACGAGATCTGCTGCAGCTTCTGCTGATGATGAGGTTCCGTTATGAACTTTGTGCATCTCTTTCTTCAACCATCTAAAGGAAGAGATGCGATCATCCCCTCCTACTTTATACATTTATTATGACAATACA
The DNA here is from genome assembly GCA_034696565.1 of Isotomurus graminis. Classification (NCBI taxonomy): domain Eukaryota; kingdom Metazoa; phylum Arthropoda; class Collembola; order Entomobryomorpha; family Isotomidae; genus Isotomurus; species Isotomurus graminis. The sequence goes on from JAQGAB010001484.1 coordinate 1,030, forward strand.
ACGCTATGCCATTCACAAACCACTATCTTTTTGTAACTACTTTCTACTCCGATCCTGTGGTGACTGTCCGTCAAATTAAAAATGCTCATCTTCAAACACAAAAGATTGTTATAAGTTACAAGAATGATGAACATACTGGTGGATGCTTGTGGTTAAAATAACATGATGGATACACACATAAGAAGAATGAAATTCATTTACTTGTTTAGCTACTCATCCTTATTGTTTAAGAATAATAAAAGGCTGAGCCTGATGTGTACTTTACGACGCGTGTGTTATAATTATTTGAATTCACCTATGTAGCATATGTATGACAAGATTTTCCTTGAGGCTTAAATAGCTTACCTAGTAATCGAATGTCAATAAGAGATTACAATTATTCATAGAGAACAATACAAAGTAGGTAGTGGTAGGAGGTTAATAAGAAGATTTGGTGATAATGTCTATTCAGCAGGAAAAAATGAAAGGAACGGAGTAGGTCGATGTGTCAAATAGGTATTTTAATTTTATTTTTAATTTCATGGTTTATTTTTGTCACAAGTTAAGTGCTAAGTGTAAATTGCAACATTTAGTAGACAAGATGACAATTCTTCGCATCAAAAATTTTCTCAAATGTGTTAGATTTAAAAACCTTCGATATCCTGTGTGGTTTGAGATTGCTTACATTCATTCGAACTTCACAGTGAGCTATTGAATTTGCAACTACCCACGTACTGTCAATTTGGCACTTAACAGATTTCATTTTTGACCAATTTGTACAAACTTATGAATATTATGAGAAGTGATGTGTTAAAGTGATGCGATTTCATATTGAAGATTTTATTCATTTCTCCACTTGATGTAAAGCAATCTTTTTATTACAAAAGATGAAGATGACCACTCCACTAAACGCACAGTTTAACCCACTTTCAGGAAAATTCATTTTGTTCTTCCTCATCTGTCTCTACCACTATCGGCTGTTTGTATGAAAAAGTTAGCCTACATCCTCATCCCTTTTATACATTCTTGTAACGAAAGACAAAATAAAAAGTAAAATGCAATCAACCTAAAATGAACGAAACGTGTACATTGTGTGTGTTGAGAATGACACGCGTGATTCAATAATTGGCTAGAGATATTTTCTCTCTGTAAAAAACAAAAGTAAATTAAGTTTGTTGCGAGTTTGTAATTAGGAATTAAAATTAACAAAACTATGTTGCATTTCGTGTGCACGTGTATATCACATTGTAAATGTATGTGCTAGTTGATTGTCATTGATGTGGAATTGCTGGTGCGACTAGACCTCGTAGACTTTCTAGGGGGGAGAAGTGCCCTGTAGTAGAGGAAAAGGACCATGACAAACGCAGCAGAGGCTAAGTTTGTCAAGATGAACTTTCCTATTTTGGAAGCCCTGAGTACTCCAAATTCATCTCGTGGTTGAGGTCCGATGTACAAATGGTCCCAGGATACAAGAGACCCTGCACACTCCCACAATCTTAGCACGAGGACAAACACAGCTCCCAGCTTGATCACGCCTGCGATCCTCTGAAATAAAACACATGTGTGTGCCTTTTAATACATAATGATTTTGCAGACAAAAATTGAAAGTAAATTGAAGCACTTACATGGTATATTCCTCTGAACAAAAAGAAAGACAGGATAAAGGAGAATGTACAGTAGACTGCGGTAAAAAATAGTCCCACTACTTGTTGTCTCACTGCCTAATATTCAATAAAATTAGTCACAATCCATTTGAGAGATTTGTTCTTATTGATTTATATCAGAAAGTCACCTTATTGCCATATTTATCCCATGTAAATCCTACTAGGGTTATGCCAAACATTAAGTCCCACATTTTTCCTATCACGTCCAGCTATAAATCACACAAATGTATAGATAAGTTTACTGTGTGTGTGAGTTCGCACTCAAGCGATAAGGTAATTGATATTTAAGTTTGAAAGTTTTTCTTACAATAAAGGCACTCGCTCCGAAGAGACAAGCAGTTTCCAAATTGAGACATCGTCTGTCCATATCTCCGAGAAACAAGTAGTTTATGGCACAGGTTCCGTTGTAATCAAATTAGTTTTCAAAGAAATGTACAAATAAGTAACAGGTACTCTCACATTGTGTCAGTGGGACACTTGGCGTAGATGTGGGTAGATTGTTGACTGTTATTCGCAAAGTTTTGTCTACGAGGATATGGGGAGATCTCATTTGATCCCGATATCACGAAGATCAGTTTGTGTGCAAGCAGTCCACTTTACTTGGTCACCCTCAGACTAGGTTTTGTTTGTGCGTAAACCACTCACCTTGTGATGATGAGAAACTTGATTCTTATTGTTGATTGTACACTTCGTGTGTCCCATTCTGCTTAAGCTTACAGATTGTTAATAAAAGCTGAAAGGTGCAAAAAACTAGGCACTTTATTCCCTTATACCATTCAAGGACTTTTCACCTACATATGTACTTTTTGACTCTCCTTTCTGTCTTCTACCCTATACCTTACGAGTTATAAGTTACAACTGCAAAATGTACACGTAAATAGGGAAGCGCATGATTACGAGTCTGCATTAGTGAGTTTGTAATCTTCGTAACGATTGTTATTGTTACCTAAATGCAACGCTTGAATTAAGCAATCGCAGTTGACTGTATACTTGTACCTATCTACATAAAACTTGATTCTTGATTTGAACTTGTAGCTATTCTAGTTATGATCTAGAGCAATTATCTCAATGGTATAAAGCACATGACATCATTTGCATACATTTTTATGGTGTAATAGGTTTTGGTTTATTATCCCACATAAACGTCATTGAGTGTCAAGATGAATTCAAAGTTCAACAGAGGGACAGCTATAACGAACTAAACGAACAGAACATTCTGATTAGTTTATTTATTTGTACAAAACTAATAACAAAGCTTTTCATTGTAAAAAGGACCTATCGTGTCTGAGGCTTGTTAGATCTTATGCCATGGCTACAGAAGCAAAGCTATTTCAAAGTCACTGGAAACTTTCAGATAACGAAAGCCATGCGAGAAAGATATTCTTTTTAGAACCGTTCGTTAATTTAATTCACTGCCTATTTAGATATTCAACATCTTAATCAGGATGTCTGAGACTTTGTCTACCACGCAGCTCGACGATGAAGAGGAGTACGACAGAGATGAATACGAAGATGATGAGGAAGAGTATGAAACAGCAGAGCAGTTGGCATTGAAGGCTCCAGATTCAGGCGTTTGTGGCAGCAACGCTTTGGCCCTCGATGGTCCCATTGAAGATGTTCCATTGATTGAAAAGTATGAGACTCACTTGCTTCATAATGTAACTGACTTAATTTTAGCCTGCTATTGGTTTTAAAGGCTGAGTATTCGAACAAAATCCCCGTTGGATCTGATGAGAGATCAGATTCCAAAGCCAACAGGAAGTATCCCTCCCACGTCTCTTCCAAGTTGGTATGAGATGCCCATGTACAGGAAAATTCCTCTTTTGCCAGCTCCAGCTGGATACTTTTACTACTCACGTGGAAAAATTGGATCTCCTGTAAACACTTTGCACTCCACTTTATTGTTAGTTCACTAGCTGGACAGGTTTATAATAATGTTCTCATTTTCAGTTGCATCGTTGTCACGCTTTCTATTCGATTTGGGACCAACAGAACTTGGAGAGAGTGGTAGGGGCTCCTTACGACTCCCTTCATGACCCTCATGCTATGGGATTTTTGATGAAGTCGTCTGTGAAGAAGTTGCTGATAGCTCGGGGACTTATTAATGCTAATAACGAAGTCTTGTGCTCGTTGAGGGAGTTTAATAAATTTAGGAATTATCTGAAGACTCAATTCGACGATGAATTAGGCAGAGCTTTGTCAATTAAGGTACCATACAAGGGTATATGGGTAATTAAGTTTTAATGGAATCATCTACTGAATCTTCTATTTAGGATTCAAAATGGAAATCAGAAAAAACTCAGATGAAAGCCATCATCAACTCAGAAAAAAATACATTTGGACACCAAGCTTTTCTGAATAGTAGACGACTCAATGCTAAGCGTATTTTAGCCCAAAGATGCGCTTTAAAAGAAGATAGCCTCATGTCTAAACAAGCATTAACCGATGTGAGAATAGAACAATTCAAGCAAAATCAACGACACGATCGACTTGCAAAAATGGTGAGGGGATATGAGCGAGGTCGGTTGGCATTCGAAAGGTATCACTGGGTATTGGAGCGACGTAAGGAACTGCAAAGGATGATTCTGAAGGGAACTACTTTGCGGGATTTTGAAGGGTGTCAGAGAATAAAAGACGACAAGGAAATGATGAGACAAGCTCTGCTTAGACATGTAATTTAAATTAGTACTTCCCTTGATTTTAAGGAAAATATTAAGACACAAATATTTTCACAGCAACTAGAGTGGATAGACCAAAAGTTAGTTGTGGCTGATGAACAATCGGACAGAGCTGTAAGGCTGGACTCAGCCATCAGGGATGATATTAAAACGCGAGCTTTGAAAAGGCAAAAGAGAGTTGAGCGTTATAGGCAGATGATCCGTAAGATTTTGCAAGTTTCAGTTTATCATATTTTCGTAGCTTAGCTCACAAGAAAACTGTTATTGGTCACAGCTGCATTGATTGAGAAAAAGAAGATGGAAGAACGGAGAGTTTGGGACATTGTGAGGAAGTATGCGAAACGATGGTTGGACAGAGTTAGGAAACGATTGCGTGCGCCTAAAGATGTCCAGCATGAGTCAGTCTGGATTGGGAAGTCTAAAGGTGTACTGGATGATACGATGAAGTATCTTAAGGAGATATCGGGATACGGTAAAACCCTGAAATAAGCTGACTGAGTTACTAATATTATAATAAACACACGGACTATCATTGGCAGAGAAAATGGATGACTTCGTCTTAAACATCATCCGGCTGAAGCGACAAATTCAAGCTCAAATCGAAGCAGAAGAGGCAGCTGAAGCAGCGGCTGAAGCAGCTGGGTTGGCTGGGAATCGATCAGAAGGAAGTAGGGGGAGTTCTGGAACTAAGGAAATTCCAGATGCGTTTAAAGAATCAGTTGTCCATTTGTCTGACCAGACTATGGAAGAGACTGACGAGAATGAAGAAACTGAAGTTCCTCCTAGTGAAGGCGAAGTTTAATGATGTCATTATTTCAGTAGACTCCAATATTCACTTGATCTCTGCTTGGTGTACCAATAGATAATTTTACAAAACGCTAAAAGACTCCGACAGACATACACGATTTTTTTTAAATAGGATGGCCAACTTAGCATGGTAATAGTCCTACAGCTACCGAATTAAATTCAACCTAATCAAATGAATAAAAATCGACCAATCACCAATGTCTTTTATTGTACAACCATAAATAATTTATTGTCTGAAAGCATCATGCAAAGGATATTAACGGGACGAACTGACACTCCTAACGTAAACTACAGCAGAACTAACATAAGCGAAAGTAAAGATGATTCCCAGACCCAACGAGATAAGTTGAAGTGCAGTTACAATTGGAATATTCGGAAGATTATCTTTTATGAGTAACGGAAGATCTCCAGATCCCGAACCAGATGACACATCGAAGGAAGACTCGTCACTTGTGGCATTTAGAAGTGTAGCAGGCGTAGATGAGATCAAGTCACGCTGATCTTCTAATATTTTGGACACTTCATAGGTCTTTTTGGTATTTGTGAGAGCAAGTAATGCCAGGTAGACCACAAAAGCACTCATTTGGAGTACAAGAAACCCTGCCACTGCTCCTTTGATTAATTTGGGAGATTCCTGTGTATGTAATAAGGTAGCAACATGATACTCTTGACTCTTAGTACATAAATACGGTTTAGGTTACATGGAATTGACACATATCTTTGAAGTCTCTTACCGTCTCCACTCCCCTAAAGATGAGAAGGCCGAACATGAGGAAAAGACAAATGTACAAGAAAGCCAGGATGAGTGAGAAATATGTCGCGTACGGCTGAAAAGAAATGCATCATTTGTAACTTTCACCATTTGGCTGTTTACCAACATGGCAGTGCACAAGTCCAGTTGTATTATAGATTATGATTTCATACATTGTGCCACACTTCCGAGATTCCCAAAAGGTCTACAAAGAATCCTCCAAAGAAAAGCAGAGCTATGGACTATCCAGAGTAAATACCCAAATGGTTTAATGGATTCTCCAACATGTCACAATTTAATGCAGTTTCTTACAATGTGAAGACTCGCTCCGTAATAAACAGCTCCTCGAATTGTCATACACATTTTGCGTCAATAAGCTTTGTTTGTGATAAGTAAGACTTTCTGTAGGAGCTTCTCTGTAAATGTTTGACTTAAGTTAATCCCACTTGTCAAGAACTTTCACTCACTCTTCACTCACTTTTGTACGCTTTGTATGAAAGATAAAAATATGGCTTATTTCTCCTGAATATTTTCCTTAAATTATGGGAAACTCACTTTCATCTTTCTCAATTTACTTTGGGAAGGTGCCTGCTATTCTTGAATTTCGTACGGGTAAGATTGCAATCTGCTTTCGAAAATGAGTACACACGACGAATAAAAAAGGTTGGCTCATTGCCTATTACCTCTCGTTTACAAAATTATTGTCACTCGGAGCACACAAAGATGCTAGAGCTAGGGATCTACATTCTCGGCTGAATGCCAATGTACCAGATTACGAGACGCAATGACTGAATACTGAATCAACTTGAATCTCACCGTTGTACTTAATCGTAGATATCGTAGCCATCATTTACACCGTCTTTTTCTGCAAACATCCCATCCTAATTGTACGTAGATTAGTATGCACACTTCTTCTTGCGTACTAACATTCAACCTGGCACCTCTCTTCATTTTTTCAAGTGTTAAAAAAATATCCATTTCTTCAAAATCTGAGTATTTATTGGCATTCTCATGTAAATAAATATTTGTGCCTTTCACACACAAATCACTGTGCTATTGTTATTTTGTATAAGCACAATATAGACTCCCTCTCGTCAATTAATATTGTGTAGAGCATAGCGTGCAAAATAAATAGTAGTGATAATGAATTAACAAAAACTCATTTGTGAATTGGTATGCGTTCAATTAATTAGATTACGATCTACGGAAGAAACTTAAATCGACTAGGTACTATTAGACATGCAAGTCTTCCCACTGCCCATCAATGTATCTCTGCCCAAGAGATGAGTTCGTTAGGGTCGAGCTACCTACGGAGTACCTCCCATTGCTGTTACTGCTACTACTGCCCCCACCTCCGGTGTGAAGATGGTGGTTTGAGTGATGATGCAGGGTGTGGTGAAGGTGTGGGTGGGTTTCTCCGATTACCCCAGCTTTTGTAGTGGTCAACAATCCTCCTGTGGATGATAACGGAAGGCTGCTTTCCGATGAGGAAGATCCCATGAGAACCAAGTCTCTCTTGGCCAACCGAATCATATAGAGAAACAACGTTGTCAGGAGTAGGAATGTGACAACTAGGTTTCCTGCGAGAACTGAAACTTGGTCCATCCGTTCAGGTTCTGTCATATCGTCGAAACTTCGGGCGATGAGGACGAGGTGGGTGAGCAACACGAAGATTTGCATCATAGTTAATCCTCCCACGGTTACTTTAAGGCCTCTCAGTGATTGCTACACATGCACGCACACATAGGAAACAACAAATTAATGGTTCATTTGATGTCAGAATAAAGATAAAAGTGTGTATATGGGTCTTAACGAGGTCTCTTGTGCCTCGTGAACCGGATGCTGGGTATCTTAAGTGTCTTAAGTATTACTATATAGTTTGTGAGTGGAACTGTTAAGTATACAGTAAGAACAAGGAAGCAAACAATGTGTATATGAATCGCATCCTGTCACATAATCTTACTTGTTCGATTGCACGAAAGGAGCAACATCCCAGAAGAATTATGAGAACTCCGTATACAAGTAGCAGAGCTTTTGTCCCGTGTTCGAGGTCTTGTAGCTGGAAATACACACACATAAAGAATATATTGTGCCTTGTATACTTTTACAGATTCACTTTAAAAGGATACACTGAATATTTTATGATTTCCAGGATAAATAAATACATGAGCACAATCCAGGAACAAGTAACCTTCAAAGAAACTATGAATTGTACGAAAGATATTCTACTTACATCAGCCAAAGTAACGTGAAAGATGTTGGGGAAAGCCAAAGCGTATTTTATTGAAATCCCTAGTCCAATTAACTATAAACGAGAAAACAAAGAAACAGTTTAGATTTGCTTCACTTTTAAATAATATTTCAAAGTCAACTGCACTTGTTTTACTCACGATTTGTGCAGTAGTGACAAAGTACGCTGCTCCCCGAAATGAAATACAAAATAGGCAACACATCTTCCTGAACTTGGAATGATAACCTTTATTATTAACCACTTGCACTTGTATTAGATTTCTAGGTAATTTAAGTAATTCGCAGTGTTGGAAAGTGATTGCCTGAAATTCACTAGTGGCTTTGTAGAAATCTCACCAATAATAAATCTTAATGGTTAATAGCCACCATTATAAATTGTCTTTGACATTTTAAAATGACACATACACTCACTCACTTCTACACACTTTAAACTCATTCCCCTACGTGTTTAGCCTACATTTCAAATCACTTCAGTTTCAAATTCAACCCAAAATGGTTAAACTTTATCTCTTTTCATTGCTGGTGGTTTAAAATCCGTGCGTTTGTGTGTCTACTTCTTTCTTTGCAGCGTTGGAAATGATAATGCTCACACAAACGTATGTAAAACTAGTGATTTTACACCAATTAAGCGTTCTTTTCTGGTGTGTGTATATCTAAACTGTGTGTGTGTGTGATGTGGTTGTTCTTAAAGTAGAATTTGCAAAGCACTCTGACACATGAATGATTTTGGGGCAAACCATAAGACAGAATGATACAAATGTATAGTAAGGTTGATGTTAATGTAGTGTTCATCATCGAGCTTTATATTTCATGCAGGAGTAGAACAGGGAACAATTTTAATGAAAAAGTGCATAAGCACAAAGCAAAACGCATAGGGAACCATCTCTTCTACTCTTTGTCTCATCCTTTTATTTTGCTGCATTCATCTTCATTGTGAGAAATAAAAAGAAAGAGAGCAAGTTGAGATAAAAGTTCCGCTGCTGTCCTTGGTAAGTTAGTAAGTAGCTGTGTTGGATTCATAAGAAACATTTCACACATAGAAAAAGGTTCTCACCAAACTCGTCTTATTGTGCTTTGCAGAGCATAACTTAATTCTATCCATCCTTCCATGTCATAATTTTTCTCTCTTCCATTTATGTAACAATCATATCATAATAATAATAACAGTATCCTCACCACTACCAACCAGGAGGAGAAATACGAGAATGCTTTTTGGTTCTTGTGTGTGTACGTAAATACTACCCGAAATTCACCCCGACACATATAATACGACTTCAGTCTTCCTTCCCCCGTATCACTATTGCACACTCTGATAAGGATTATAAAAATGATGTTTGATTCTAAATTCTAGGTCTTAACTCGACGATGATTCTAGTGCTCGGAGCGCTCAGCGTAACAACAGGGAAAAAGTAATGTTAAATATGTTCACAAATGGAAAGATGAACAGGGTATTATTACACTGTTCATCTTTCATTAAGACTCTTAAAGGTCTCTTCTTCTCCTTTATTATATAGCTAAGAAATGTAAACGAATACAATGGAAACTAACCAAGCAGACCTTATCATCAATCAACTACGCATCACTATACTCTCATTGAAATATATTGTTGTTCGTTAAAAAATGAACGAACGAACGTTCGCTTTTTTATTAATGTGTGTTTAAACTCCTATTTATTGGTTTTAAATAAAATCACTTGGGATAACAAGAAGCATAGCTTTAGTAAGTAGTGAAGTACATTACAACATTTATTTTACTTTGAAATTGCATTTCATTTATTCTTAGCTCGAGGAACGGAGGAAGACAATATCATATGAGTACAAGACATGGCAAATAAAATGTAAATGCATTTGAAGAAGTAATTGTCCTAACTGTACCACGCACGTTTGAAGTTTGAGCTGCCAAGTTCTTCACACACACAAACACACGCATATATGCACATTAACAATGACTTCTTTTAAGTAATATACAAAGTGTAATAAATTGAGTGGACTTGGTGTGCATATTTAATGAGGATGACAGTTCACCGTTCTCAGGAAGGAAATTAAATACGTGAGTACTTCGAGTGAAACAGTTTGATACGGAGATGTGGAAAAAATCCCCGCATTTGTCACAAAAGTATTTCAGTGTTTCGTGAGTAATTTACATATGTAAGTAGGAGAGGACGAATAGAGGGAGAATATAGGTTGCATAATGGCATGATGGCATTGTATTAATTAAACCCCGGGTAGTGAGATATTGTGACTTATTGAGAGTCTTCCTCACTTCCGTGAGCAGGTGAGAGAGACAAATCAGGAGTGGAAGATGTAGTTGATGATCTTTCGGCTCCCAAGTGGGTGTGGTGGTGGTGATGGTGATGATGGGTACATATGGCTAGCTCACTCATTCCATCCATGTTATCTGTGTTGGTGCTGATGCTCACAGAGTTGGTTCTCGTAATCGGAGGATGATTCTGGAGAAAGTTAAGGTTGGGTATGTTAACTTGTTTGACGTAAGCGTTGGCAGCGTTGGGCCAGTTATTTTCGGAGTTCCCTAAGGAGTTCCGGTACAGCTTGGGTGAAGCAGTTTTATTGCTGTGGAGTTGCTTTCCATATAAAAAGAGGACGGTGAGGTAGATTAAAGTTGAGAAGAAGTTAAGTACAAGAACTCCTGCGAGAACTGCTTGGGCTATTTTCTTCAAGAGATCTCCAAACATAACAGAGAAGAGGAATTGTCCCAAAATTATTAAAAACTGGTAAGCTCCAAATCCTATTCCAGACCATTTTAATTGGGTTACTGAATCCTGTGGATTAGATGGAAGAGATTTTATATAAGACAAACAGTAATGTACACTTTTGGATTGTGTCATCAGTGTCATATTTCATGTATAGATTAAATGTTTGTTGGAGATTGGAGATTCGCATGAAATGTGTGATCAAGCCCGTAAATGACATTAATCTTTAAGCTTTCGCTCACCATATCCACAGCTCTGAAGATGAAACAAGCAAAAAGAGATGCTAGGAGGGAATATGCTGCAACGAGAACCGGAGTCTGTGCTACAATCGTCGGGTTGAGGTTCTGGAAATAACAAACTCATCATTTAAACAAGTACACAGGAAATTAATGAGGTAGTATAATGGGGATTGAAGTGTTTAATTTCCGGATTTACGTACAAGATCCGGAAACCCGGCTGCCGGGGGGTAGATGAAGATGTACGTAGACAAAAGAAAGATTCCAAAAGTCCCTATCTGTAGATATGAATCCACAAACATTTATTAAACAATCAAGTCGTACATCAAAGATGGTAGGATTGATTTACACATTAAATAAATGTTATGTACCATGTGCAAAGTTGCCATGAAATAGACCGTACCCCGAAGAGAAACACAACAGAAGAAGCACATTATGATGGATTAACCAAGACACACGTACACTTGAAATTCCCTAAGCTGCGTAAAGCAGCTTTAAGTAGATTTAGTTGGTTAAGAATGAAAACAAATCTTTGTGAATTGCTTCGCTGATTCGAAATAATAAGGACTAGGTGACCTTTAAATTAAACTAGCCCATAATGGTAGGTATCGTTTGATATGTTGTTAAATTATTAACACGTGTTTGCAGCGATTTTAATTTGTAAAGTGACTCCAGCAACAGCTTTCCTAAATTGGAACCTGTGTGCCACGCGTCAAGACCCAATGCTTGAAATGTGTCTCTTGTACTATAAGATGTTGCGTACTGAGAGCTTGGCCTATTAACATGTAATTTCCCCAGGAATGGAAAGGGCTCAAGTTAACAACATGCATAATGTGATGCATTCATACATATCAATAGAATATGGAAAGGTTGATAAAAAGAGTTCACATTCACTCTTTTCTTGATTGGCCACTTTCTGAGAACAAACAGAATCAAAGGTGACTTCAATAAGAATATCAGACATGCAATCCTCAAGAGAAGGACTAGTCTTATTGTCATTTTTGTAAATGTATAACACTGAAGGATAAGTTTGTTCTTCCAGTAGATGATTGGATCTAACGTAATCCTACTTAAATTGGTTTTACGTTATTTGGATACTTGCTAGTTGTAGCTGGAAGGTGATTAAGTAACCTTTCAGACATTAAAGCTGGTTTTAGTTCATTTTTTAGAGGTTCATTAGTTGGTTCTTACCAATTTAAGTGTTTAACCTCTCAGTATGGATGGACGCAATAGCACTCTTTAGAATACACATTTAGTTTCAAAGATTGAAGTGTGCATTAGGGATTAATGTCCGATTGTGTATTACAATTAGGTCCTGACACACATCCTCCTTCAAACTCGTTTTTTGCATGGACCAAGTAAAATGCATTGCTGAGAAAACACGTTTTTGTTCCAGATAGCAAAACTCATCGTAACTTACTCATTAGGATAATTAAAGAAATGCGGATGAAACTTTGTATCCTTTGTCACCATTAATGTCAGATACCCTTTATCACATCACACGATTAAAAGACACTTCGCTACTTGTCCTCTGGTTCACAAGTCCTTGAGCTACATAAAAAACACCTAAAAGTCGCTGCGTGTACAAGTTTTGGGAGTTGGCTGTTGTAGGGAAAAACATAAATATGGAATTCTGTATAAAATCGTCGCCTCATCTTTCATTCAAATATGTCGCTTCCTGTAGATCTGCATTTCATTCGATTCACTGGAAACCTGGAGTTATAAAGTTTAAATGACATTTTCAGCTTAACATGTGACCAGGCGTGTTTCAAAACTTTTTATTAATGTCATGCTGAAGCTGATTGACATTATATAAGTTCAGATCGACATGTGTGTTTCATAAGGTGTCTTTGTCGATTATACAAGTTCTTAGAAAATAAGTTTGATTATGTTACATGAAACTAAAACATAAAACGCATGTTAATTTAACCCGTCTCGAATATCAATTTGATTCTTGTGTAGATGCATACGATGCCAGTGAGTCGATTTGCAAAAATGGGATCCAAAAGTTGTTTCAGTCGTTTGCCTTGAAACCCTTTCAAGTAATGTGGCAACTGTAATACACTCTGATGAGAGTGGTATACAGTTTAATGATAGTTTTTCTTCAATAAAGTAGCAAGCAGGCACTGTAGTACAATGTTCACTTTAACTTTACCAGTTACAAGGAAATATATGGTTGCTTTATGAGGTACAATGTGCGTTTTCATGCACTCCATTTGTATTTGTTGTACGTTCTGTGGGATGCTGTCTGTCTTGTCCTACTGTGTTTTGTTGAGCATTATCATTGTACTGAAATCAATAATGACGTACTTAAATTTTGCAACGAATTTCACAGGCGTGTGTGTGTGGGAACTAAACAACCAGGAGTTTCTGATTCAGTACACAAGTTATATGCAATGTATTAGGTGGTTCAATTAATTCGCGGCCTAACGTACTTCTACATATTTTAGAGTAAAATGGTTTATTGTAATGAAAAGAACAATCATTTCCAACAAAGAATGTGTCGAAAAATTCCAAGCTTAATCTGCCGGGGACTTTTAATTAAGGCTTAAAATAAAAAAACCAAAAAATTCCATGCCAACCTTAGAAATTGATAATATTTAAACTTAAACTAGTGCCTGAATAATTAATATAGGACCAAATTTTTTTCTACTCTTAGTTCGTAAATGTTTAAAGTTTTACCATTTGCCTCTTTTTTGTTATAAAGTTTACTATGGACTTCAGCAGGCAGCATGGAAATCCAAATTCACGAAAAACAGAGTAACTTGTTTTCAATAATTTTTAAAACCCAAACTATCCAACATTTTCTAAAATATTGAATTTCTATTTGCTTAGAAAGGCCGGATGATTTGCAAATAAAAAAACGGGCTAGCTTAAAATGCTCGGTTGGAAGTTGTGACGAATCCAAATTTCCTAAAAATTTGCATCACTCCCGTTTAGAATGCTTGCCAACAAAAAGCAGTATTTGTGGAGTTATTATTTCTTTTAAGCTTTAGTTGTTCACCCATTTCAAATGGAAATTGGTTGGTTAACAAGAATTTGAAATCGAATTTGATTAAGAATGAGCCATTCGTAAGCTATTAGCAACCAAACGAAAAATTTCCACCTTAGAAACAAGATTTAATAAAAACCATTTGTAGGCAAAATTTTGAAATTTTCTTTTCAGAAATTTCTATTAAATCGTTTGTACTTCAAAACTCAATAATCTACTTTTTGAATTTTCATCTAGAAGTACGTTAGGCCGCGAATTTATTGAACCACCTTATACAATGTGTAGCTTGTATTATTGTACTGGTATGCTTTGTGCTTGCAAACTTCCAGAACGTGTGATCAATCAACGTGCTACATGAAATGCCGTCGGTAGATTATTTTAGTGCATTCCGTCCGTGACATGCAGCGGGCTGAAGCGTTTGATTCTTTTCATGCAGCTCTAGTTGAAGATAAACTGAATTAAACGGCTATGATGAGGTGAGACGGTGGACATCTAAATGTATAAATAGTATTGCACTACATTTTGGTTCTAATTTTACATCCCAAGCTTGTATCATGGTGCGCTGATTTACACTAGTGAATAATTTAAATCCAGGAAAGTTAAAGGTACGGAGTTTTAAAATTGTTTCCATAATGGGATTACAATGAATATTAATAATAATCCAGTCTTTTGCCGGAAAAAAGTTGGAGTGTGTGTAGTCGTGTAGTGAAAAGGAAAGGAAAATGAATCTGGAATAGCCAATTATATACTGATTGACGACTGAATTGGACTCGGATAAGTCACTGAAGAATGGCATAAAATGGTGCGTGTTACGGGTGGTTAGTGATTCTCATTCCTATGCATCCTGTGGATGAGGATTACCCCCAACATCTATCAACAATTGACAATATATATAAGACTCTTTGTCAGGGCATGGAATCCATCCATCCGTGTGGGTTATCGTGCTCATCATCACATTATTTCATCTTATATAACCTGGCTTGCACTGTGTTTCGTCCCAGAGATGCACCTGTTACTCCACTTCCAGAACTTTCAATTACTGTGTG
>JAQGAB010001485.1:0-16137 GCA_034696565.1 Isotomurus graminis
TTTTCTTCCCTGCTCCACCCACCTACCACTCCCCCATCTCAGCAGTGGTGACTTAATCATGAGTATCCCGCTTAAAAACCAGCATGGGGAGAAACCCTGACACAGTTTATTAAGCTAAGGGTCAAAGGTCACATTTTTTCGAAAATTTTTTATTTTGGCTTTAAGCGTTCAAAATGGCTGCATTGTAAGCTATATGCTCTCAGTTGGGGAAAATAATACAGGAAAACTATAAAATGAGGAAAACTAATATTAAACAATGTTTTAAATAATGAACTTCCTGTAAATTCTCAAAATTTGTTGTACTTTTATGTGCTGCACTCTCACGCAAAATGTTAGTTTGTCTGTCACTTTGAACACAGGCTGTTGAAATTTGCAATAGAGTTTTAAAAATCCTCCGAAATTTTTCAGTAGAATGTTAATAATTAGTTTAATAATTCAATGCCTGCTAGCATACGCTAGTGCTAAACCTAACCCAGACGGCGTCAACCTGACTGTGACGAATTTGTATCAAAAAAGTGTTAGAGATGGTTCAATCTCTCAACTGTGGAAATACATAAGGAATGGTTCAGCAGTAGAACCTGTTAAGAAACGATTACTGGAAATATCGTGTACTGCCGAATTTCCTATAGTTTGGAATATCTCTGGATATATTGTAATAAATATACAAGAGTTTTCTAATCCCAAAGTTTATTTAAACAACTGTTTGATTTTTATAGAAAGAGCCAGACAATCTGGAAATGCAACCATATCAACGGAAAATTTTGGAGTCGGGAATATATTTGTACTCTCTACGGGTTGATGTGTTCTTTAGCGGTAACAAGTCAGAAAGTTGCTCAACATTTCATTGCCAAAGTTCAGAGGATCCTGAAGCGAAAAAGTCTTTAGACGTTTTTTATCCAGGTTTTGAGATTCTGTGTGAAAGTTAATTATGATTGGGCTTCATGCAATTTAATTTTCCTTAGGAAAACACCTTTTTCTGCACAGCGGGAACGAGATGGCAGTAAAAGATTCAAATGTTTTACCTTGTTCAACTACTCATCCAAATATTGGGGTGACCTTGTTAAAGCGAAACAATTCTTTTGAGGTATTTAAGTCTTATTTGATCTGTAATTAATATCACAGGTAGTTTGTGTGTCGTTGGATGTTAACAGTTCTCTTACTTCTTAGGGTGGATTTGAAAATGCTACAGAAATGTTCGAATTCAATCCTAGATATGGATTTATTTCTACTAACCCATTTGAAGGAAATTTTGTTTGCAATTCCAAAAACGAATCTGTGTATGTCAATGCAACCTTAAGTAGATCTGTCGTTCCAGGTGAGCGGTTTTTATTACCTTTAATGAATATTCAATTAATGAATATTCTAATGGGATGTTTTCTGGCTTCAGAATACGACTATTCTCCGCTAACCCGGGATATAAAAGTGTTTAATACTGAAAACGTGGAACTTGAATGTTCTTCACGAGAGATGGAAGTGAGGATTGAAATGCTTAATCACAGTAGTGGAGTGTTCCTCTTTCAAACAAACTTTAGCAACAGAGTGACAAAATTAATTCCTGGTAAAGGAATGGAAGGAAGTTACGCCGCGACGTGTACGAATTCTAATGGGAGAATGATATGGACCTGGGATATCGAATTTGTTGGTAATGCTTTGCAAACGATTCTTTTACGCACATCTTTTTTTGTACCGCATACCGTCACGTATTTGTTCAAAGCTACTACAGCAGAGTTGTATATTTCTTAATTTACTTGGCTTCTTGATACGGTGAGATAGGCCCGTGCAGTTCACATTTCTAACTGATGTCTAAAGAGTGGTTCTTCTTTTGTACATAAAAAAATGCTCGTTAATTTCTAATTATCTACAACATAGCAATGTGCTGATGTTGTTTGAAACAAAAGTTTCTTGAATCTATTGTACTGCTTCCAAGAAACTTCTGTTACCCTCATAAACCAATATTAAAAAAACAATGTAAACCTTTTTGCAGAACCACCAAAGTTGGACTTGAATAACTACGAAGGTGAAATAGCGTGCTCATCAGATTATCCAGACAGAGAAATATCTTCAGTGCGCTGCGTTAACCCAAGTCAATGTGAATACATGAAGCTTTGCTTTCGGGATCCAAGTTTTTGTAACTATCAGGAGCAAAAGCAGTTCCACTCAGACTTGGCTGGCCTCTGTTGGCGTGGGGAATGCGCCTCACTTCCGTATTCCCATCTGAATGGAATTTTGGAGTGCAAAGTGAAAGGACTTACTAAGCACTGGTTGTTTTTTCATTCTTTGGAATCGATTAAGCGTAAGATTTTATTATTTTCATCCGCCAAACAAGGTTTACAATTCATAACCATAATATAGTGGATAGTGTTCTTGGAGCTCGCGAATCAGCATTAATTCAGATGGATGCGATAACCCCAATTCTTTACACAAATATTACAAGCAGATTCTTTTGCAAAGCTGCGATGTTCATAACAGCTGATTCGATTGTTTTTGAAATGAAATTTCGCAATGGATCAACACAAATAATGCACGGTATTGATGTTAACACTTCTTATGATGACAAATATGTTGTGAAATGAACAGATTTTTTCGATTTTGCGGTACCAAGTGAGTTATGTATGTTTCAAATCTTAATTTTACAGAAACAAAAAATCCAAGGCGAGAACATGAGCGCAGTGTTCAAGAAGGAAATTTCATTGGTGTGCTTGAGACGCGAGTTCCAGTCGATGCCGTTGGGATTCGGTGTCTATCGCCAGTGTGGAACACTTCTGAATTTTTAATAGTCGATAAATCATTTGTCGCTAAAGGTATGAATTAATGAACTAAATTTAGCCATACATTAAGTATGTTTAGTTTCGTCATTTCAAACTTAACATTTTGATTCAGATTTGCTAATTCCGCAAATGCAGGAAACTCTAGTGACTGTAGAGATCTCGGCTTCGAATAATAGATTGAATTGCAGTTCAACTGGGGAGCCACAGCCATCTTACAACTGGACAAAAGACGGAAACGTAAGTACTCTACTAATAATTGATTGATGTGACTTTGATGTAATACGAGGTGTGTATTAGGTTTACGTGTAGGGTTGTTTGTAGGTATCTTTTGTTTTATAGGTATATACACGGTGGCCTGGTGGGCTGCCTCGATTAGAATAAATATTCACAGCGATTGCTTTACAACCTGATGAATTAATTTATCTCCAAAAAGTGTATTTTAAAACTTATAGACATTCAAAACATTTGTAAAAAAATTTGGTTTGAATTACTATTTATTTGGTCGTAAAATTAATTTAAAAAATTGTTTATCCATAGTAGCCTAGCAAAATAACAAAAACTAGCATCCAAAATGTTTTTTAAGATCCTTATTCTAGCAAACAAAGACAAACAACCTTAAAAATTCATTAATTTTGATTGTTGGAATGAAAAATGTTCAAATTTATTGGTCAATTTCGAACTAAAAAGCTTAGTAGGTGATAGTGCATTTTTTTCTTTGGATCTCGGGCAATTGAGATTGAATTTCGTAGCTGATTGTAAATCCACGTGATTTAAAACAGAGTTTCCCGAAGATGTTTGCTTTAAAATAATCTAAACATCTTTGACTTTTGAAGAGCTTAAATACCTGCCCTGCAATTTATTTATCTTAAAAATGAATTGAAGATTTTGAATTCGTGTTCTTCGCATGAATTCAGGTTTAATCATTTAGATAAGTGTCTGATATTCTCGGATGCAAAAACATTTGATAATAATATTTTGCAAACATGTTTGCTTTAGTTGGTTTTTTTGGAAAGATATAAGCTCAGTTACTTGTTTTTTATCGAGGTGACCTACACTTTACATGAAATATTTAGTGTAAAAAGGCATTTTTTAGGCTTTGAATTCTATTGCTGCTCGGGGGAGATAACCAAACGGCGTATTCCTTTCTTACTCCCTTACTTATCTCTCTCTAAAACAATCAATTATTGTTTCCTCCTGTATTCTTATTTGTTTGTGTCATCTACTACTGGGAATTATTGTTAGAAAATTCTTGACTTTTCTTATAATCCTAAATTATCGTAGAGCCAGTATTTCCCGATAAAAGTTTAAGTTGCATTTGAAAAACGGTTTTGCTCTTGAATCTATAATTTATGTTAAAAACAACTTTTTAAAAATATCCCCAAACAGGAAATTATCGACGGGGACCAATTTCAAATCATTCCGGGGGCTTTTGGAGAAAGTTTACTGGAATTTCGTACCCTGGATGTATCATACCTTGGTGAATATAAATGTGTAGCCAGCAATAACGCCAACCTGTTACTAGATGAGTGTAAAAAGGAATCAATGGATACTTTGTTTTGTGAAAGATCATTTGCTACAGCAATGTTTCATGTGACTAAAGTTAATGGTTATAAATCAACTCATCAGTCGCACGAATTAATATGCCACACGGATCTAACAATCCTTTTGTTGATTTCAGCTCCAGACGCATCCAGCAATGTGACTCTAGTCATTTTGATTTGTTGCATAATTTTAGTTCTTATTTGCGTATGCTTGATATTCGTAGTTGTATGGCGCAAATACCTCCATGCACGGGTAAGTAACCGTTAAACGATTTATAAAATATTTCTATTAACTATTTTGAACTAGGCTATCATAAGAATGCTGACTGATAACGAAATCGAGGAATTTTTTCAAGGAAATATGTCATTTGTTAATTCTACAAGACAAGGAGATCCGGTAAATTTGGATTTGATTCCATACGACCCGCACTTTGAAATAGATATCAGTGAAATTAAATTCGGTATCAACTTGTAAAAAATATTCCACTAATATATTCTAACCGCAGATGCGTTAACTGAATTTAGAAAATGCAGTGCTTCTTGGTGAAGGTGAGTTCTCTAGGGTAGTGAAGGCCTATTCTGTGCCTCAAGTAAAGGACGTTGCCGTTAAGATATCTAAACCGTCTGCTGATGTCTCCTTGTTCAAAAATATGCTATCGGAAATAAAAATTCTGATATATGTTGGAGGTCATGAAAACATCATTTCGTTCGTTGGTGCTTGTACGAAGGACATAAAAAACCGTAAGTATTTTAAAGACATAATAGAAGCAGGTAGTAATGTGGGATTTGTTTGTGAAGGAAACGTTTATGTGGTTGTCGAATTGTGTGAGCAAGGAAGCTTAAAAACGGTTTTAAGAAACACTCGGAAGACTTTTAAGAATCTGCTGGATGTTACTAATATCGAAAGGTAAGATTTACAAGCACGTGTTTTGTTATTCAATTGAATCACCTACTGTCGCAGTGATGGTGTAAACCGTGATACGGTTAGTACAGATGTAAGTACCAAGTCACTTGTTAAGTGGTCTGGTGAAATAGCGCGGGGAATGGAATTTCTGGCGTACAAAGGGGTGAGCTTCTACTGCTTTTAATAATTCCGGATAATGTTAAAGGGAATATGACTTAAAGTGCTTTTTAATTTGCCAGATAGTTCATGCTGACTTGGCCGCCAGGAATGTTCTGTTGGGAAAGAATATGGAAGCAAAAGTAGCAGATTTTGGTCTAAGCAGGAAACTGTATGAATCAGATAATTACGTAAAGAAATCTAAGGTAAGTTAGATATAATTTTTGAGGGCTTCTTGCGGATCATATTATGTAGATTATGACTTTGTATTAAGATTTTCACTCGATTGCTGGTTTCAGAGTCCACTTCCTTGGCGCTGGATGGCCCTGGAATCTCTCAAGACGCTTTCTTTCTCTACACAATCGGACGTTTGGAGTTACGGTAAATTATTCCAAAAGGATTGCAATCTTAGGTTAAGTAATTATATGTTTTGTGTTTCCGTAGGGATAACCCTTTGGGAAATTTTTACTTTTGGCGATATTCCCTTTCCACACGAATCGTGGAATGACGATTTTTTGGATAGAATTGCAACTGGGTTGAGAATGGGAAAGCCAAAATACGCCTCCATTGAAATGCAAGTCCTTTAAAGCTTAAAAACCATGCTCGTTGGCATAACATTTAATTCTCAAAATCTGTAAATTATTAATAGATATGCTCGTATGGTTGCCTGCTGGGATGAAGAACCTTCCAATAGACCTACCTTTGGAACATTTCGAAGATTCTTTTTCGACAAGTTAGCGAAAGAATACCTTGAAAGTCCAAGAATGGATTCCCATGGCGCATCTCCGATTTATATGAATTATTCTGGTGGTGGATCATTAGGAGAGGAGTTGAATCCAAACCACCATATGGATGGACTCGCATCAAACGAGAAGGGAAATATGTACTCTAACTGTAATACTTAAGAGTGTAACAATGTAGAATTACTTGCTTTGCAGACAAACTTGCACAAATGATGCTTTGAGGTTAATACCGCATTAGAAATACATTTATTCAGTGGGCAAACGGTGATGATGGTCTCGCGATGATGATCTAGACGAGATCGGTCTTATACTATGAAGGTTTTATACTACGATGGTCTTGACCTCAGTTAGCTGCAGTACAGGATGATTTAACTTACTTTCTACCCTTAAAACTAACAAAAGAAATTTAGAAAGAAGAAAGTAATTCTACATTTTCTTCGTTTTTTCTGACAGAGAAACTACAGTCCGTCTCAAATGAGTTTAGAGTAAACTACCGTTAATTTTGCTGAGAGGTGAACGGGACGTTTCTAAGCAACTAGACGCTTATCAGTCGATTTCAAATACACACGTCGGCCAGATTACCTCTCAGAGTTTTTACTCTAAACTCATTTGAGACGGACTGTAATTCTGCATTCATTAAGTCTGATTGATGTACAGTTGACCTCGAAGTTAGCCCAACTCAGACCCTGATCCTCCAAGAGCAAATAGTATGAGACCATCGGGGTATAAGACCGTCATAGTATAAGACCATCGAGATATAAGACCGTCATAGTATAAGACCATGATCCGGAGACCATTATAAATATATATATTCAGTGCCAAGTTGGTTGTGGTTTACAAATAAAATATACACATTCTTAAAACAAAAATGCTTAATAAATTTAATTGTCTCACAATTTGTGAAGCAAGTGGTCTGCAGTCCAACACAAAATTTATTAGGTTTGGTCTCGTAAACACCCCAATTAAAAAATACAGATGTTTATAATTCCTTAATTCTTACTGATTATTCAATATTGCGCAACATTGATGCTTGGACTTTAAAAATAACACGAAATTCCTCAATTTCGACGAATGTCAATTTTATATAGCTCTATTGATGATACCTTTCCACGAAACTGCCCGTCAGTTTCTGAAATGTCTACGCTAGGTAGGTTCGCTAGTGCGTATAGGTTAACCTACTAGACTTGCTTCAGATCATCTGCATTGTTGTCTCTTTTCCTTCTTCTATGTGCAAAAATATAAATACGATGGTCAATACAAACTTAATCTAATCAAGCATTAAGCTACTTGAGACTTTTTGTTTTACCAAATCCATAATGAATTGAGAACTTATCCCATTTGACAAAAAGGTAAGTGACGATAGATAACACGTCCAAACTTATCTGTGAACTCCATAATCCTTCAACTAATAAATCAATCTGAACCTACGTGTTGTACATACGGGCTTACGTCATGAATTAAACCCTAATTCACTTGAATAATTATTTATAGTACTGGGGGAGTTCAAAAGCAAAACCCGCCTAAAGTAACTGCCAAAATAAAACATATTGCTTGAAGTTCTCAGGAATAGTTCTGCTACGAAATTGAGCATCTGTTAGACAACCACATGTGTGTTTCTTGGAAAAGGACACTCAAATTCAACCTGTTTGACTGCCGGTAATTCTATTAAAGTATGCAAGCTTTAAATATTCTTAACTACTGGACAAGTAGAAAACTATCGTAGGATTGAGAGAATAAATGAGTTAAAATTTAATCCGTTGTAACTAATAATTTTATCAAATGTGACACTAATTGCAGGTCTGTTTGCTTGCATCGCACATGTGGTTATGTTCTGTTATACTCAGGTATCATAGTGTCTCTCGTTTCTCGTAATAATAGTATCACTGCAAGGTATACGGGTGGAAATTTGCAGGTATATAAGCAAGCTTGCGTAGCCATTCAAATATTGTGAATAGACTGTTGGAACACATCTCATCTCAGACCACCCGTATCCAGTTAGAAAAGGTAGTCTTAAACATTAATACGTAACTATTGATTAGAAAAATTCTCAACCAAAACCTATTTTCGGCAGTTTTCCAGCAGCTGCAATGAGAACCACTGTTGTCATCTGCCTCTTGGCTCTTACCGTCGTAGAACTTTACAGCTCGAAGATACCCGGAATCGACAAGAACATAGATGCCACTGACAATGCTGCACCCTATGCACTGACAGATGACCAAACTAATAACCACCATATCCTACGTCATGGTTGGGAAGATATAATAGGTATACTTAATTGCAACCAACGTTGTGGCTACTGTGAAACAGGGGATGATTGTGACGGCGAGTATAAGTGTTGTAGGTGTTGTCCTCCTCCGAAAGGGTAATATGCCTCGGGCGAAGTTATCCATTGGATATGTTGTTGCTTGTGGTACTCTGTACACCTTGTTATACATAGGAATGCTTTACGGAAAATACATATGAAAAATATAGTATACATTATAATTTGGAATCCTTTGAGTTTCTCTCCTGTATTTTTAGTTGTTTAAAAACTATTTAAAGCGGCCTCCTCTCAGAGGCGTAAAAATTTACGAAAATTATTTGTATAATGAGACAATAAACTATGAATTTTAATGCGCATTTGAAAACTAGATATATTGTTTTTTGGAAGGTTAAGAAGTCATAGGAATATTAGCCTCTCCCAGGAATGTGTTGAATGTAATTCAGCGACACTCATTCAGGTTACGTGTACCACATTCTTGTGATTGTATAGTCAATATTCTTTGGATAGCGCTGCTTAAGTATCTGGGAAATTGAAACCACAAACTGTATGGATCCAAAGACTTATCAATGGGTTCCAAACTCTGATCGCTTTCACGGTGACAACTTAAATGACATAGTACTGAAAAATTGTTTTCCGCATCCATAATTTATCACTTTAATATAGAATGGTAAATACAAGCGTAACCTAATGAAGCATTAAGGTACTTGAGACTTTTTGTTCTACCAAATCCATACTCGAAAGAAAATGTATTATATTTTGACAAAATGTTAGGTGACGATGGATGACACGTCTAAATTTCTCTATGAATTCCATAATCCTTTAACTAATAAATACATCTGAGGCTACGTGTTGTACAAACGGGCTTAGAGCATGAATCAAACCCTAATTAACTTGGATAATTATTTGTAATACTGGGGGAGTTAATAGCAGAATCTGGTTACAGTAATTGCCAAAGTCAAACACGATATGTTATCAATAATAATAATATAATCAAGTTATATCCTCTTGTACTGCGATAATCATATATATGGTATATTGTTTTAGTTCCCAGGATTAGCTCTGCTATCAAATTTAGCATCTGTTGGACAACTGCAAGTGTGTTTCCAGGAAAACGCCATTCTAATTCAACATGTGTGACAGTCTCTATTAAAGTATGCAAGCTTTAAACATTTAGAATTACTGGACGAATAGAAAACTACCATAGGATTTACAGATTAAAGGAGTTCAAATAGTGTATTTCCTGATTAAACCGTTGATCAAGTGTGACACTAATTGCAGGTCTGTTTGTGATTTGCACAGCTTGCTTATGCAATGTTTTATTCAGGAATAGGCGTGTATACTGTCTCTCCTGGTTCGTAATAATAGTATCACTGTGTACAGGTGGAAGTCCTCGGGTATATAAGCAAGCTCGTGTAGTAATTCAAATATTAAGAAACAACTGTTGAAGAACATCTCATCCCTGACCAACCGTATCCAGTCCAGGTACAGTTTTAAACATTAAAAAGTGAATATTAAAAAAAGAACGCTCATCCATGACTTTGTTTTGGCAGGAATTTTGTCCAGCAACTGCAATGAAACCCACTGTGATTATCTGCCTCTTGGTTTTTACCTTCATAGAAATTTACGGCTCAAAGGGACCCGGAATTGACAATGGCAAGGATGTTATGAATAATGCACCACCCAATTTACTGACAGTTGACAAACTTAATAACAACCATGTCCTACGTCAGGAAGATGTCATAGGTAAACTTGCTTGCAACTACGATTGTGGCGATGCATGTTGGGGAGACGGGAATAATTGTGACAGCGAGGCAAACTGTTGTTGGTAAGGTTTTCTGCCTTTGAAGAGGATAACCATGGAGAAGTTTAATATACGGAAATTATAGGTCATAGATCATAGAATATTGTATTCAAGTGACAGATAATACTAATTGTTAATACAATTCTTTTCATTACTAGGTCACCTTTAAAAACTTATCTAATAATTATCAAACTACAGGGTGGGCCACCTCGATTAGAACAAACCTCAATAAGCTCCCATGTTAACTGTTCTAATCGAGTTGGCCCACCTTGTATAATCGTATCTCATTGCAATCTCATATTGTCGTTATTCTAGCATTTCGCATTTAAGGGTGTTCGGGAGAAATGGAACGGGAGAAATCGGGGATGTGTTTCGGATAAGTTTCTATTAAGGTGGAAGCTTGTCAATGGAAACGAGAAGTGTTGCCCCATAAAGTAACCATGGGTGTTAATTTTTAGCCCAGTCAAATTGGATTTGTAGGTTTTTGAATTTCTTGTTGTTATTTCAAAGTTCAAACCTTTAATTCAAGTTAATCAAAATTTAACACACTCTTACGAAAAGGGATTTTGATACAAAATGTACTAACTTCCACATGTTTAACCCACCCAAACCATGAACACAGTACCAACATTGGTAGAGAAACTGTCATGATAAAGTAGACAGCAGTTTCCGGACGGGACTTGACCGCTCTGCCATTCTGTTATGGTCGCAATATATTTTTATTGCAACTTTTGTATTCGTATCAAAGGTCAAAATTGATGCAAAAGGGTGTAGTAGGGTTCAAGATACCAAAATGCACAACGCTTTAGTATAATGTGAATTGCAAAATTGACTGGGCTACACGAGGCTGCTTTGAGTAGATTTTAATTCTTGTAAAATCATCTCCTCCTTCAATTCTCGAGCTAAAGAGACGTGTGATAACTTAAATTAATCACAAACGCCTGTTCTACATTTTGGTCAACTCAGAATTCCGTTTTTGGCTTTTGTTTCGAAGTTATAGCAAGATTAAGGTTAAGATTAAGAATATCTTTGCTCCTAGTAAAACATTATAACATCTGAGTTGACCATTTTGTAGAGTAAGCGTTTGTGATTAATTTAAGCTATAGCACGTCTCTTTAGCTCGAGAATTGAAGGAGGAGATGATTTTACAAGATTAACAAAATTAGCATGGTTTCTTTATGGGGAAAATTTTTCGTTTCCATTGACAAGCTTGCACCTTAACAACAACTTCGACATCTCTGTAACTTTGACTGTAAAACGACAGTAGGCGATGCAAAACAAATCGCCAGATTTTATAACTATCTATAACACTAGCAAATAAGTAGTGTAAAATGAAAAATACTACACAAATCAGCATTTACTTACTAAAACTCTAAAAACCGATTTTTACGGGTATCCCGAGGTTTCATCGCAAGCGAAGACATAGCGTGAATAATCATCGCAGTTATTACGTCGCGTGATGTTTCGTAGCGGGTACCGGACCTATGATAGTTTTTTTTTTCATAGGTAGGATAGTTCGTAGTGAAAATAACATAGTGAGGAATTTTCATAGGTCAAAATTATCATAGGCAGGAATTTTCATAGTTTTTCAAAAAGTCCATATTATTGGTGTCTTTTGTGGTTAAAATGATAAGAAGGAGTGGATAATGTACAAAATTTTCTTTCTCTTTAGAAAATTTAATACGAGAAGCATGGAGTTATTGTCTTTTATTCTAAGGATATTGAACGTCATCGCAGTTCTCACTTTTATTGGACATGCTTACTCATTTCTAAAAAACTATATCTGCTCAAAAATTAGTTGTAAAGCAGTGCGTTCATAATTTTTAAATTACCAAGGTCTATTGGGCAGTGGGCTTTTGGTATTGGTCAAATAGTACGTAAAAACGTCCTAACAACACCTCACAAGAAAGGTGTATCAGCTTATTCAAAGCTATTAACTTTCTACTCTGTGAATCTGCAATGGTGCAAAAGAATAGGGCACTATCTGGTTGAAGAAATATTCATAGTAGCCAACATTTTGGACTTATATCGAAAACTATAAAAATTCCTACCTATGATAATTTTGACCTATGAAAATTCCTCACTATGTTATTTTCACTATGAACTATCCTACCTATGAAAAAAAACTATCATAGGTCCTGGACTCTTTCGTAGCAATGACTGAAATTACAGTACCACTTTTGTACTGCCTGATGGAAAATCGAAAGGAAGATAGCTACAGGGACTTGTTTAATGTTTTGGTGGACAACATGGACGACTATCAGCCTGAATCAATAATGACGGATTTCGAATCAGCTTCGAGAAATGCGTTCTTATCAGCCTTTCCACTTGCAATTCAGAGGGGCTTTTTTTTCATTACATGCAGTGTATTTGGAAGCACACACGGAGTGAACCTATGCTACATAAACAATACCGTGAAGACAGCTATTTCGCGTTCCATATTCGGTATTTGCCAGCCCTTGCATTTGTACATACGAAGGATGTAGTTACCTCTTTTGAAGCTGTTTTTCAAATGGAATTCTTTAAAAGGCATGAGGAATTGTTGCGTAACTTTGTTAGTTATTTCGAAAAAACATGGATTGGGGAAAAGCGAAGATCCAGGAGACTGCAGCCCAAGTTCCCTATTCTTTTATGGAATGTCCACGATGCAATTTGCTTGGAGTGGGACAAAACAAACAATTGTTGTGAAGGTTTCAACCGAGGGTTCCAATCACTCTTATCAGCCCACCACCCAACAGTCTGGAAGTTCATTGATGGAATAAGAAAACGGCAGCATTTAACTGAGGTAATCAGTAACATTACGTTCACATAAAAATGTAATTCCGATTATCTAACTTGTTTTTACTGTAGCTATCTATGACAAAGGCTAACATTGGTGATCCCCAGCCCCCTCGGAAAAAAAGGAAACTCTACGTTTGCACGATAAATTAAAGAAAGTAGTGGATGGTTATAGCGAACGCACTTTGGAGGATTTTTTAAAAGCCATAGTCTCTAACATTCAATTTGTATAAAGCTTTAGACACTGAAGTTGAGACGCAATATTACTGTATTATATTTTCCTATTCAACTTTTAATTCGCTATGCGATGAATAAATTGGCTATGTTTTAGTTAAGCTACGAAAAATGTTCGCGATGTTTCAGTTATTGCTACGAAACATCACGCGACGTAATAACTGCGCTGATTATTCACGCTATGTCTTCGCTTCCGATGATCCTTCATGGAACCAACGGGATTGTGCTGGGCTTCTCTCGATAGAATCTCAGTCCCAGTAGTGGCTACAGTGAAGATAATGTCTGACTGGGTTGTATTTAAAGTGAATTGAGATTAGTGCACTGGGCATCTGACCTCCGCATAGTACACCGACAGAGTGCTGGAGCTGGTACTAGTCTCTGGGAAAGGTGTGCTGTGGAAGTGAGGTTGGTCGAGTTACTGTCCAGTGCCTATCAAGGTATGCTAATTGAGCGGGCAGCCCGAAATATTCGGGTTTACCCATACCCGGCCCGAACCCACGGGCTTTGGGCAGGCGGGCAAAAAATATTCATGAAATAGCGGGTACGGGCTGGGCGGGCTTCTAAACTAAACTATAAGAAGTGGACGGGTATGGGCGGGCTTTTGGGCAACCGGGTTTGGGTACCCAAATACCCAAATCTTAGCAACACTTGCTACACCAATGCACGCACTGTACGCACTTTGACCAAAGCTGTGTTGCACAGTTGCACTGGTGGGAAAGTCAAACTCCTAGACTACCACACACGCCAGCTACACGTGCCATATACATAAATGTACATGTACATAGTCTGTTTTTACTTTGGTTTTTGGCTTTTGAACAACAGTGTCTGCTGTAAAACTTGTAATAAGCAGGTGAATAATTGACGAACGAGTTTTTTCGGCCAGCGGAGGAACGCTTAAGCCACGACGAACGCAGCTAAAAGTGGATCCACTTTGTCTGACCTTTAGTTTATTCACGTTAAGTATCCTAGATTTGAGTCATTTGTACTCATTTGATTAATTTAATTTATGCCAATAAATCTAGTTGTGACAACGGGCTTCTCTGGGCATTCGGGCCCCCATACGGGCAAGCGGGCTTTTAACAAGCGGATATTATTTGGGTATGGGCGGTTCGGGTATTTGTCCTATAACGGGCTTCGGGTTCGGGCTTACTGAGTCACTGCTAATTGTCGGGTTCGGGCGGGCGGGTTTTCAGAAAAGTCCGCCAGACTCACCTCTACTAATTACACACGCTAATCTTCTGTAGATTGGTTGTGATACCCAAATATTTAAACGGGAGCGACTGCAGTGAGTCCTTGTGACCTGAGCAGCAAGCTTAAGTGCTATCCCATACAACATACATAATACATAAGCGTCTCACTGTGTCAGTGGAGAGTCAGTATCAAGACACACTGGCGGCATTCCTGGAGAACCATTCAACGCTGGAGGAGCTGGACATCGAAGGTCACAAGGTGATTGACTGGGCTTTGTTGTCAGCGATTCAAAACTGCACTAAACTAAAGAAGCTCCGCCTTAAGACTCAGAGGTTCGATGGAGGCGCCGTCAACTGGGATTTCTTGGGGGAACTGGAACATCTGAAAGACTTTGCAATCGTACGGCCGGATCCGAAGGAAGTAGGAATACGGTCGTACGGAACTGGACGGGACTTTCTGACTGCGCTTCCGAAGAACCAGCTGGAGAGTTTGAGACTCACGGGAATCTCGAAGATAGAGTCAGATGAAGACATACTCGACACCGATGAGGTGGATTCTGGGACGGCTTCATGGGACGGGGTGTCGCACTGGAGTTTAAGATTCGGCTGTTCCAGGGCTTCACGTGGCTGAGGACGCTCAGCCTGATTAACTGTCTCTACTCCCTCGATGACTCACTCATGCAGTTCCTGTTGATGGAGTTTAAGTTGCTGGAGGTGTTGGAAGTGTTTTACTGCCTTAAGCTTTCCGACGCTGGAATCACTGGAACTGGAGAGTCACCCAATTCTATCGCAAACTTGCGCTGTGAGTTTCCCTCTTTCCTCTCATTCTATTATGTCCCCCTTCTATTTCCAAATCCTTCTCTCCGTCTGCCTAACTAATTTATCTTTGCAGTCTAGAAGAGTTTAATCATCCGAGAGTGTTATTTCGTGCCTGACCCTTCCTTACCTCAAGTCACTTGAATTCATGACCCCTAAGCCAGTAAGTCATTGTTACTTTACGTGAAGCATGGTTGGCTCAGGCTCCTTAATATCTGTCCGTGTTGCAACGTTGCAGGTCCCAGAGTCGTTTGTGTTGAAGTTGGCTTAGCAGAATCCGAGTCTCGAGTCCCTCGCAGTCAACTTTTCAGACAACTGGATGCAACTGAAGAAGCAGCTGAAGGGAAAGAACAGTCGTCTCAAGGTACTCAAGGACATGTGAGATGATCTGGATGTCACGTGCTTAAGTTGTTTACTGTTTACTTAATGGCTTGTAGAGAGTGGGAGATCGAATTAAGGACTACGGAGACGTGGAAGATGGTCCCGTGGAGCGGAGGTCAAGAGGATGTCGATTCTGAGTAGCATGTCAGTCATTTCCTTCAGGACGAATTATAATTATTAGAACCTAGTCTCCGTCGTAATTAACTAATAATCACTAATGTGAGGTATTTGAGTAACTTGGTTATTCTCCTCTTCAACAAATCTGTTAAGCTGCACATGTGAGTTTAAGATTGTCATTAAACTGGAACCTTAGTTGTATATGGTCAAAGTCTCAAATCTTTACATATTTGCTGCGACTCCAAAGCGGAAGTGGGAGAGACGTTAAGCACTCTCCTCCACGAAGGTTCAATCAGAAGCCTTTTCCGTCCATATGACCTCAATTAGTCTTCACGGAAAACTGAGTCCCATCAAGAGCGACGGAGGAACTTCGGAGGGCCGTTTGGAGGAATGGAGGTTCACCATGAGTTTGGGACAAAAGAGTAGAAGTGACCCCTGAAGCCAA
>JAQGAB010001486.1:0-16124 GCA_034696565.1 Isotomurus graminis
GTTTAAGATTATGCTGGTCCGGTGAAGCTGGGTTAAGGGGTTCAGGAGGAGTAGCGGAACATCCTCCGTCCAACTCCTTGTTATAATAAAGATTAATAATCCCAACCACAAGAAGCTCATTTAACTCTACACAACTTTCTCCAGGTTTATGACTCATCATCATTCCTACTTACAGGTACAGCATCGTCCTCGGCTACAACGTGGTGAAAGAATACCCCATTTCTTCATTCCTAGAATATGTATTCCTCGCCATTGAAGACATTATACTGCTCTTCGTCATCCTCCACCTTATGGGAACCCTTGACATAATGAAAGTCGGAGGTGTGGGCATCTTTATCACCCTTTTCTACGGATTCACACAAGGAATCCCTCATCCCGACATACTCCCTACTCTCATGGTATATAAATATATTCCGCACAACCACCACCTCCACTCCAAATCACTTTTCCATCATTTCCTCCTTAGAAATTCGCCACTCCATGCTCAGCCTCCAGTAAATTACTCCAGCTACGCGAAATATGGAGAGCCAGGAACTCAGAGTCCGTATCCATCCTGACGTGGCTCATCGCTGCGTACACCTGTGTCAGTAAGTTATGCCTTTCATATCTCTCCTTGTTTCCTCACGCCTTAAACAGGACGATAAGTGTTTAGATTTAGATCCATTTTTATCCCCGAGAATATTACTTCCCATTCAATTTTATTTACAGCCAGAATCGCTACCAATCTCATGCTCACTGGAGATCTCCCTCTACTCGTCAATTACTCTGTAGCCCTGCTCCTCAACTCTGCCATTATTTCATCCGCTCTCTACTTCCGTCGTAAACAAACATTAAGTACGACAACGACGACGGGTGAAACAGACAGCAAGATCGAAGCAGAACAAGTTACAAAATAAAGAAGCCTATAAGACTTAAAACTGAGATTCAATGCACATCCAGCATCAGACGGAATATTCAAGAAACGCTTCCACACTACAAATCCTAATAATCTCTCATGCAATCCACTACAAAGTACATTAAATATATTCCTCACATCCTACCAAGTCTTCTTATCGAGACGAAGAAGACTGTCATTACAAATAAAACAAGTGTACCTAATCTCCAAATATGAAACACTCTATTTTGTCTAATATCCAATAAAAATAAGATCGCATTCTACACAGTTTATTAATCTCATTCATGTAAATAACTCACGATTTCTCTAGTGATAGTAAGTAATACTCGCATAATCACAGGAATTTAAGGCAATGTAAATTGCGGAGATTAGCATAATCGCATACACATACTGGCCGCTCTGGGCCTAATAATCTTCTATATACCCTGTATAGACCTATAAATCCCTATATACAGTGTACAAAAGGTTATATAGACGTGTAAAAAGGGTCCTACGGACTCAAGTGTTGCACAACCACCTCCATTCAGCAGCTCAGAGATCCCCAAGGGGCAAACCTGTGTGAATGAGTCTCCTGGAGAAAGATCACTACCCAAATCCCCAACTAATGATCCCTCACACTCTCTCCTCACTTATTATTAAGAGACTACACGAGGAATTCTAGAGGACTGAATGTGGTCTACACTACATGTTGCTCAAGGAATTGACTCAGCAAGCATCTTCTCCCTAATCTCAAGAAAATGAAACCTCTCTCTCTAAAAGATGTTCGAGGAATTCTCTTATCCAGACAAGCTTCTCTATGTGCTCAGCATATTTTTATACCCTTCCTTCCCATATCTTCCAAGCTTTTTGAAAGATTACATACGACTCCTTACATCTCATGTGCTTATGACGAAGGATATGCCCAACCCAATAAACACTCTACACACTGCCACACAAGTCTTCCAGAGTAGTCACTGCTTCTCCTTTCTTACAAGACGACAGAGTTCTTTTTAATCTTTTTTATTTAGACTTATTTATTACACAGTTTTACTCCTAATAATAGAATACTTTCAGACAGCTTTCCACAAGCAATGTGAACTTTTTAACAGTGCGCGATGTTGCATTTATGGACAAAAGTGAGTGGGGCATCTCCTACGAAGCTCCTAGGGATTCTAGTGTTTGTGGTGGTTCTTAAGATTGCTTCGGCAGAAGTCCTCACTCCTCCGTATTTTAATTTGGCACAAGGAAGACGAATCACTGCTTCAGCAACCTGTGGAGAAGGCATTGAGGAACCAGAATTGTATTGCAAATTAGTCGGTGCCACTTCTGACACTGACGACAATCCTAATGTCATCCATGGACAGGTTAACACACTCTCCCAATAATAAGTTCCCTACAAGAATCTAGTAGAATAGTTGACCCCGTTTCTATTCAATATTAAACAGTAAATGAATTATATCAGCCTCAGCGATAACCTAAACGCCCGCAGCATTTTTAATCCCAATATTATGACTGCTGGACAGTAGAGACAGGCAGGGAGATAAAAAATGTATGAATTTGTGTTCCAGTATTGCGACTACTGTGAGAAAGGAGTGGAAGGAAGATCTCACCCTCCAGAGAATGCTATTGATGGATCAGAACGGTGGTGGCAGAGTCCACCTCTCTCCAGAGGAACCAAGTATAACGAAGTCAATTTGACCATTGACCTGGGTCAAGTAAGTAACTACCGCTACATTTCCTAATAAGGAAACTTGATGCATCATCATCATTACATGGAGAACGTCTCAATTTCCCTGTCCATAAACACTTCTTTCTGCACAGTCAAGCTGAACTTGAGAATACTTACACAACGCCTTAAATAAGCATAAAAAATATATAACGGAAACTGTTGAACTGTATAGGAATGTCAGTAGGATTAATTATCAACAGGATGCATATGGATCTTCACTAAATGTTCATCAAAGTCTCTCATGTTCATTCAAACTGTTTGTTCATTTTTTTATTTGACCAAACTTGAACGATAAAGCCAAACACAGCTTGGATTTTTATTGCTTAAGTATCTTGCAGTTCACAGATTACGAGCAGAAAACAATTTCCACACCGTGAAAAGATACAAGCGGCCTTTTTCCAGGAGTCAGACAATGTTGAGAGTCTTGACAAGAATAATTTACGATATGAATATGTCCGTCGTCCGTATTGAAACAAATGGATTAATTATTCCTAGGAATTCCACGTAGCTTACGTAGCAGTGACAATGGCCAACTCCCCTCGTCCTGCCGTGTGGGCCTTGGAAAGGTCAAATGACAACGGAAAGACGTACAAGCCTTGGCAGTTCTTTGCAGAAAACCCTAGGTGCCCTAATAAATACCTGTTGCCCCAAAAACCTCATGCTTGTCTTGCTTAACTTCTCAAATCTTCTTTAGGGAATGTGAAAAGTACTTTGGAAAGTTCGAGTTGAAAGTCACCTCAGATGACACTGTTCGCTGTGACATTCAACAATCCAAAGTGGTTCCTCTCGAAGGAGGCGAGGTAACTCAACCACTCGTCTCATTCTGCCTCGTCCTCTAAAGTCCCTCTCTACTTTCTCTCCAGATTTTCATTCCCCTCGTGAAGGAACGACCTGGAAGTGACAAATTCTTTGACTCTGACGTCCTCCAGGAATGGACTCGAGCTACGAATGTCCGACTCAGACTCCTCCGAACCAAAACCCTGTTGGGTCACTTGATGTCCGTTGTGCGACAAGATCCCACCGTCACACGTCGGGTATTTAACATCTCTGCATCTCGCACACTCTTTACTAACTAATCAATACCACACACATCCTTCTTCCAGTACTTTTACTCCATCAAATCCATCAGTATCGGAGGAAGGTGTCGATGTAACGGTCACGCCGAGTTGTGTGACTTGACTGACCCTGCAGACAAGTACAAACTCTTGTGTCGCTGTCACCACAACACTTGTGGCCCTCAGTGTGACACGTGTTGTCCAGGATTTGTCCAGAAGGCTTGGAGACTAGCCACTCCCAAACTACCTTTCGTCTGTGAAGGTACAAGAGATCTCACAACTAACAAGACAATAAATACATTCCTCTAATTAACTCCCTACAGCCTGCAACTGCTTCGGCCACAGCCAAGAATGCTACTACGATGAAGAAGTCGACCGCAACAACACTTCCATCGACTTATCCGGAAACTACAACGGCGGTGGTGTCTGCATCAACTGTAGACACAACACCGAAGGCACCAACTGCAACAAGTGCGTACCCGGTTACTTCCGTCCGTATGGAAAAGCCCTTGAGGATTACGATGTCTGTCAGCGTAAGTCTCAACCTTTCCCCACATCTCAAACATCTTTAAATCCATGTCATCCCTCACAGCTTGCGCATGCAACTTCCACTACTCCACCGGAAACTGTGAGGAAGGCTCAGGTCGTTGCGAATGCCGAAAAGAATTCCAATCCCCCAATTGCGACTCCTGCAGCTCCGGATACTTCGACTACCCCAACTGCAAACCTTGCGATTGCAATGTCAACGGAACACGCGGGGAAATGTGCGAAGTCGGTGGTGGCCAATGTCCATGCAAACCAAACTACGGTGGAACTAACTGCGACCGTTGTGCAGAAGGATACTACAACTTCCCCGAATGTCTCCGTAAGTCCCCATTTTAAATCCCCTGTCCCTCTCATCATTCAAACCAACCACAATCAGTTGCGATGCATCATTTCTGTCAAAATTAATCCCAAGTCTTTGATCTCTCCTTCCTAAACAACACAACCAAACGGGTTAACAAACAAACAACACACACACACCTTCCAGAGTCTTCCTTCACAACATCATTAATTTAATTGCCTTTGCTCAGTCTTATAAAACATGCAACCATCTCCTTCATTCATTCATGAACACAGTACATTTCTCCTTATAAATTTTATATCGAATTGTACTTAGGGGACTCCATAGGCACATGAATTATTCCTCCTGTTATTATATTAAAACCTTCTCTCCTTCCTACTCCGCCTATATAATTCTTCTTCTATACAGAATCACTTTAATTTTACATTATTATATTGTGCATACACACCACTACCCTCGCTCTACGATAGTTTTGGACGATAAATAAGTTAAAAGCGGAGGGGCAAGTAGGAAATCCACTGCAGCATCTCTCTCTGTATTGTATTTCTTCCTTCCGACCTTCTCACCATCTCTCCTTCTGCTTCTTCCAGAAATATAGAATAATCTAATTAATTATTTACCATTCGTAACTTAATCAATGATTCATTCGATCGATTCCTCACTTCCTCCTTTACCCAATTTGTACATACAAAATAATAAAACTTCCCACATCTCTCTCTTCCCATCCATCCTTAAACTAAAACCTTCTGCCTTTTCTTCCAGCGTGTCAATGCCAAGAAGAAGCTTCAGTCTCTCCAGTATGCGAACCTGAAACTGGACAATGCGAATGCTCAAACAACTACGGTGGACGCCAATGCTCCGAGTGCGAAAATGGATATTTCAACTTCCCTACGTGCTCGTGTAATTAAACTACTAACACCTTAAGCTGTTACTTAACCTATCAACATGTCAGTCTACTATAAAATATCTTATTAGACTGCAATTGCGATGTCCAAGGAACCCGTGAAGGAATCTGTAACAAAGGATCCGGAGAATGTATGTGCAGAGAAGGCTACGGCGGGGCAAGGTGCGACCAATGCCTCCAAGGGTACTACGGCTATCCTGACTGCAAACCCTGCAACTGCAGTTCCGTAGGGAGTGCAAGTACCATCTGCGATGCCACTGGGAAGTGTCCGTGTCTCCCGAACTTCAGTGGACGCGCGTGTGACCAGTGTACTCCAGGATACTATCAATACCCCGAGTGTCTCCGTAAGTTCCAGGATTAATCCGTAGTCCCATTTATTCTCTCTGGACAAGAGAGACTGAGTATCAATGATTAATTAGAATAAATGGACTTGTCTCTCTTGAATACATTATCCATTACTAGACTCTATTAATTCTAGATGAGCCAAGAGACACACACAAAACTCTATCCAAACCTAAATGAATATTTAATCAACTCCAAACCCTTCTAACCTTTGACCTCTTTCAGCTTGTTCCTGCGACGAAGACGGCTCCATGGGAGTCTCGTGCGATGACGAAGGAAAGTGTCAGTGTAAACTCCACTTTGACGGTCTCCGGTGTCAAGAGTGTCGGTCTGGTTACTACAACTTCCCCTTGTGTGAAGGTACACGATATATGAACGAGAGTAATTAGTCTCTCCCTCCGTACATTATTAATCCACCTTCATTAATAGTCATACAAACGGAATGACAAATCTCTCTCTCCCACAGAATGCAACTGCGATCCTGCTGGAGTTGTTGAAACATTCAGTGGATGTGGAGACTCTCCGCCTGGAGAACTTTGCCAATGCAAGGAACGAGTCACAGGGAGAATATGCAACGAGTGCAAACCAAGATTTTGGAATTTACAGCAGTGGAATCCTTTCGGGTGTGAAGGTATCATCCACACCTTACAATTTATGCTTATCATCCACTCACATGAACTTTCATGAACTTACAGACTGCGAATGCCACGGTCCAGGAATCTTAGGAGGCGTCCGCGTCTGCGAAGGCAAAAACGGTCAATGCTCATGCAAAAACAACGTCTTCAGTCGTCAATGCGAAGAATGCGTTAACGGATACTTCAACCTGACTGCAGAAAACCTTCTAGGCTGCACAGGTCCGTCCTTCCCCAGTCATTAATCCCACTTAACACAAATCCCGAGTCACGCTACTAATACACAGTCAACGCATCCACTTATCATAATTTGCATGACACAAATGGCACAGCAGCATCTGAGCTTTAATTACTTTAATTAATATTTATCCCCCACAGACTGCGGGTGTGACGTGGGAGGCTCTGTTAACAAAGTCTGCGACAAGAACTCAGGCCAGTGTCCTTGTCGCCCCAGAATAAGCGGACTTAAGTGCAAAAGTCCACTCCAGACTCATTACTTCCCCACACTCTACCAGTTCCAGTACGAGGTTGAAGATGGAACGTCTCAGAACGGAGGTCAAGTCCGAATCGGGTATGATGAGAGTCTCTTCCCCGACTATTCATGGAGAGGCTATGCTATCTACTCAGCTATCCAGGTTTTAATCAATCCACCCACCCAGCACAAACCAACACTATAACTCTACCTGTTTTGTGTTCATTAGAAAGAAACCAATCACGAGATCTACATTGACAAGTCATCTCTCTACCGCGTAGTCATCAGGTACGTCAATCCCGGGGATCAAACTGTCGTAGGGGAGATTACAGCCACTCCGGACAGTCCAAATGATGTCGAGCAAAGCTACAAAGTCCGGTTCGATCCGAAGGATGGCTTCGTCACGGTCTCCACTGGAAATACTCCGTCTCCTTTTGTACTCAACCCAGGACGGTGGCAGTTTTCCATCAAGAGTGACAAGTACCTTTTAATCGTAAGACACGTACGATTCCTCACACTTGATTATCCGTACTAACATCTTCTTCATACTTCCGCAGGACTACTTCACCCTCCTCCCCGCAGCGTACTACGAGGGAACCGTACTCCTTCAATCGGTGAACCAACCGTGTCTCCTTAACATGACTGCACGCAGCAAGAACAAGATCCTTGTTCCAGATCCTTGCAAGAAGTTCAAGTATCCGAGTATCGACAACTTCGACTCGGTCAGAGGCACGGATGGGTACAATGTCATCCCCAGTGACCCCAGTCCATCCTACAGCGATGAACGTGGACCTGTAAGCCTTTTCCTTTAATTTAAATGTAACAAAAGTGTGTGATGAGACACTGAAACTTAATCTTTCCGAAAAGTCCCCCAGTGAGGATCCTGGAGAGCGAGTGGAACTCAGTAGATTCTTCAGCGATGAGAAAGTAAGCTTTTACCTCATTTAAGTATGCAAAGCGTGGGCGACAGGAATGATGAGACTTGATGCTTAAGGTCCTGGATGCTTTGGGAGTCAACGAAGAGAAACTAGCGTTGCTGAGTCCTCAACAACCAAAGATCCACTTTGACCTTCCAGTGAGTAAAGGTGGACGCTACGCTCTCATCCTGGAGTACTTTACTCCCTCAGGAGCCAACCTCAGTACTATTGGAGTCGAATCCACTTCCAGAAAGGGTAAAAACGTTAACCAACCAATATGAACAGTCCCACATTAATAACTTCCCTTCACACAGGAATGACCAAGGGCGAAGCTCTGATCTACGACTGCAGACTCGCCACACTATGTCGCCAAGTAGTCACAACCCCCGAAGGAGAAGTCGCAGTCTTCCGCTTCGACCACAGCGACATCAACGTCATCCTCCAAGCCCAACCAGAGTTCGAGGACAAGATTGCAGTTCACTCCGTCACAGCCATTCCCATAGGCAAATGGTCCCTGGATCACATCCGTCCGATGGACTACTGCGTCATGAAAAACGGTTCCTGCGTCCCGTCCACCTACCTCCTTCCTCCCGACTCCACGAAGGTCGAGGCCGAGTCCTCTGAGCCTGAAAGAATCGTCCCCAAGGAAAACAACCCTGAGGGAGTGGCCGACAAGAACCTCGTGCTCCTGGACAAACAGAAACCAACCCTGGACATCTCCGGGAGAGTTCCCCTTCCCGGATACTACACCTTCATCGTCCACTACCACCAACCAGAGAACCCAGAATTCCTCATGGAAGTCACAATCAAGAACGGACAACACTACATGGCCACTCTCCCAGTCGTCCACTGCCCTTCCACTGCCGGATGTCGATCCCAAGTCGTTCAGGACGATAAGAACACTCGATTCTACATCCAAGACAACTTCATGGTCACCCTGGGCTCCACAAAGAACGTGTGGGTCGACTACATCCTAGCCACTCCCCTGGACGACGAGTCCACCCAACTCCAACCGTATTTAGGCCAAAGTCCACTCGACGAAACGAGGAAGTTCATCGCAGACTGTGGAAAGAACCACTTCTACCTTAACACAAACACTTCCGGATTCTGCAGAGACGCTGTCTTCTCCCTCACCTCTGATTACAACAACGGAGCATGGCCGTGTCAGTGTGACTATTACGGATCCACTGCTTTCGAGTGCCAAGACTTTGGAGGACAATGTCCATGCAAAGATTACGTCATCGGGAGACGGTGTGAACGATGCAAGACCGGATACTTTGGATTCCCCAGTTGCAAACTGTGTGACTGTCCATCCACCGCTGTCTGTGACCCTGAATCAGGTACGTCTCTCCCCTAATCTCCTATAAGGTCACTCTGAGGTCACTCCAGTATTTAATATCCTCACAGGAGCTTGCATTTGTCCCCCACGAGTCACCGGGGAGAAGTGCGACGCCTGCGTGCCTTTCACTTACGGCTACGACTCCCTCATCGGCTGTGAAGAATGCGCGTGCAATCCCCTCGGAGTCGAGAATTCCAACCTCCAATGCGACCTTCTCACTGGACTCTGCGAGTATTAAGCCACACACAAATTATCCTTAATCTAAACTCACTTAAACACTCTGTCTTCTGTGTAGATGCAAATCCAACGTCGTTGGAAGAACATGCGACAAGTGCAAACCAGGAACATGGGCCTTCCCATACTGCCAACTCTGCAACTGCGACCTCCGAGGAACCACCGCGGAAATCTGCAGCCAAGTGAGAGTTAGTTTGTCTGTCACTTAACAACGTCCATTCTTAACTAATTTAATCCACAGGACACTTCGCAATGCCACTGCAAGCCAAACGTCGAAGGACTCCAGTGCGACACTTGCGTCGCTGGGTCTTTTAATCTCCAAGAGAAAAACGCTGCGGGATGCACCAAATGCTTTTGCTTCGGGAAGACCACGCGATGCTCTCCGTCCTACATGTTCTGGACACAAATCTCCTTTGGAAAGAACTCCTGGACTGCCTTGGCCTTTGACCCGAGCAAGTCCAGCCCCAAGGAGACTGGATACGAAATAGAATTTCAGGATGGAACAGGAGATGATGATAACAACGCATTTGTCCCTCTGTACATTCCCGAGAACACCGTTCCCTCCACAGACGAAACAAACGCGTTGTACTTTAGAGTCAAAGTTGATTCGAACCATTTGGCGTCGTTGGGTGGAAAGATCTCGTACACTTTGGTTTCCGAACCGGACATAAGTAAGTTTCCCTTAAGCACTCCAAGAAGAAGACTTAAACAGAGATTAACTTTGATTTCCAGGCCAAGAGAACTACGAAGCCCCTGACGTCATTCTGGAAGGAAAGGAACTGGCTCCACATTCAGGAACAATTCGACTTTTCCACTACGCCGTCGACCATTTGGACGGAGATAACACAATGCAGATGAGTCTCGAGTTATCCGAGGACAACTTTGTAGTCTCCAGTCCCACCGGAGGACTCATCAGTGCCACCAGAGACCAAATGATGATCGCCATGAAAGGCCTCAAGGCTATTTACGTCCGAGCTTCCTACTGGAAGAACACTAGGGAAGTCAAGTAAGTCCCACACACATCCACACAGCCATCGACAGCTACTTAATGAACTATCCTCTTGTAGACTGGGAGCCTTCAGCATTGACATCGGAGAGGAAAGCTTCTCCTACCAGAGTCAGTCCGACCGAGCAGTCACAGTGGAACAATGCCAGTGTCCCCCCAACTACCAGGGACTCTCGTGCGAAGAATGCGCTCCAGGGTACTTCAGATCCCCTGCCGGACCCTTCGGAGGATTCTGTGTCCCCTGCCAATGCAACGGACACTCTGACATGTGTGATCCAGTCTCTGGCGTCTGTCTGGACTGCAAGCACAACACCACAGGAGATCACTGCGA
Source organism: Isotomurus graminis (assembly GCA_034696565.1). Classification (NCBI taxonomy): domain Eukaryota; kingdom Metazoa; phylum Arthropoda; class Collembola; order Entomobryomorpha; family Isotomidae; genus Isotomurus; species Isotomurus graminis. The sequence goes on from JAQGAB010001486.1 coordinate 10,680, forward strand.
CCAGTGCGACGTGGGATATCACGGATACGCTACTCAAGGGACTCCCTACGATTGTCTCATCTGTGCTTGCCCTCAGCCTTACGTCTCAAACAAGTAAAATCTTTAATCTTACTCAAGTCTTACTTAAGTCTCTAAAGGCCACACACGATCTTAAACCCAATTTCCTTCTCCTAAACAGCTTTGCCACCAGCTGTGAACTCTCTGGACCGTACATAAGTTGCCAATGCAAGGCTGGATACCACGGGAATCGGTGCGAGAGCTGCGCTCCAGGATTCTACGGACAACCTGAAGTTCTTGGTAACATCTTAAACACTTCCTACACTCCCTTCAGTCCATTAAAACGCTTCCCTCTGCAGGGGATTACTGTAAACCATGCGAATGCAACGAAAACATCGACCCCACCAAGCCTGGCTCTTGCGACACCGTCACTGGTGCTTGTCTCGAGTGCTTGAACAACACAGGAGGCCCGGCATGCGAGTACTGCAAGCCAGGCTACTTCGGAGACGCCATCGTCACAAAGGAATGTCGCCAGTGTTCCTGCAACGAGTGTGGAACTTATGAATGCGATAACCAAAATGGAGAGTGCAATTGTCGGAATAACGTTGTTGGGAAGGACTGCAGCCGATGCAAACCTGACCACTACGGCTTAAGGTGTGACGGCTTAGGATGTCACCACTGCGAATGCGACATTGCGGCAGAGTCCACTCAATGCGATGACGACACAGGACAGTGTCAGTGCAGAAAGGGAACCACCGGGAGGAGGTGTGAGAGATGCGCTCCGGGCTACTGGAACTACACGGAAAATGGGTGTGAATGTGAGTGTGTACATCAAGTCTCATTAAGTCTTAAGATCTCCACTTAATCTTTTCATTCCTCAGCGTGTGAGTGCAACCAAGAATACGCGATTGGAGTGGGATGCGACCCAGCAACAGGACAATGTTCGTGTCTCCCAGGAGTCGTGGGAGAAAAGTGCGATCGATGTCCGTACCGATGGGTTCTTATTGAAGACCGTGGCTGTCAAGGGTGTGACTCGTGTCAACACCAACTCCTCGACGATACGGATCAACTTGCAGCCATTCTGAATCCTGTCAAAGATGAATTCGAAGTGCGTGATTAACATTCCCCTCACACAACAGTTCCTAATTAATTCCTCAATTCTTTTCACAGGGAGCTGCTGCAAGTTACTTCACCACTCGCAAGTTAGCTTACTTCAACCAAACGGCAGAGGAGTTGGAACCTGAAGTGAGGCTGCTGGATCCAACACGCGTTGACCTCAGTCCGTACTACTCGGACGCCAAGACCCTGGAAACAGATGTAGCCACGCAGAGGCAGAAGGTAAGACTCACAAGCTTCTTCCACGACAATTCTAAAGACTTGAATCTTATTCTTTTTCTTACAGGCTGAAGTTCTGGAAGACAGCTTGAACGACAAGAACAAAATAAGCGGAAAGCTCCGTGACAAATCCGTGGAAGTGGAGTCGAAGGTCCAAGAAGCGGTGGCGAAAGCAACGACTGCTGTCTTTGAGACGAAGGATCTCATGGAAGGACTTCTTGCCGAGGAGAAACGTAAGTCCAGCTCATCAGAAACTTCCAACCAGTTCTTAACAACTTCGTGTGTTTCCAGCATCCTCCAGTCCCCAAACAGACGCTGCCAAGTCCGAAGCTGAAGCGATTCTTAATGCCATGCAGGATGTCAAGTTCGATCCCTCAGCTGCTCTGGAAGAAAATGCAACAGTGTCAACTGTCCTGAAGGACATGAAGAAGTTCGTCCGGCCTCTTTCACTCTTAAGCGACGACTTGGCTACAGTGGGAAATCAACTTATGGAAGTAAAGGAGAAGCTGAGAGACCTGAGGAACCAGAGTGACTACAGCATTGACACTTCCAGGAAAGCTAATGACATCGCTAAGCAAGTCAAGTAAGTCTCCCTCCCCCATCTCTTCATCTCCAAAGTCAAACTTGATCTCTTCCTTTCTGTAGGGACGCTAGGTTCCCCGTAAAAATCGGTGTTCTCGAAACAAAAGCTAACGACATGCTGGACAACATCGCATTGGCCACTGACACAAACATTAAGTCCCCAGACCTCATCGACCAACTGGACAACTCCTACATCGACCTATGTAAGCACTTAAGCACCCCATACCCACCACCCAACCACACTTAATTACTTCTAACTGATCTTCCATCTCCGTACAGCTGGAAATGTGGACAGCGTCAAGCGACTCATCGACCCTCTGGCCCAAAACGTAGAGACCCTCATGAACGAACTCGAGAACAACAAGGACACCATCGACGTGAGCCAAGACCACGCACGTCGCTTAAAGTACGAAGCAGACAACCTCGACAGAATGCTCGGCAACACTCGAGTCGTCTCTGAAAACGCTGTCCGAGCTGCCACTGCCTACAAGAAGATCCAAGATGCCCTCAGTGAAGCGTTAACCCTCGCGGACCAAGCAACGGAGTCTGCTGACAACGCTTCTTCAATTGTACGTCGACACGTGTTGGTATAGTGTCCTCATCTGAATCCAATTATGACTCTCTTACGGTCTCCTTAGATCCAAGGACTCGACAAGGACACAGACGCAGTGGTGGAACCCTCAAAGAACCTCCTCATTCTTTCTGGAGAAAACCTCAAACAAGTTGAACAAGACTTGAAGATTCCCTTGAGCGATGCAAAGAGTACGATTGACGAAGTGGAGAGCATCAACAACATCACCGCCTACTCACTCAACAACTTTGAAAAGTCAGAGTTCAATCTTATCTCACATATCCCCCATTCAGTAACATTGTACTAATTAACCCTTTGTACACAGGGAACTGGGAAAACTGTCTTCCCCAAGCGACATGTCCGACATCCAAGAATCCATTCAGTCTTCCACAACCGCAACTGAAAAGGCTCAAGCGGCTCAGGACGAAGTGGACGACATTCTAGGCAAACTTCCAGAGCATTCCAACAAAGTCAGGCAACTCCGAGTGACTGTGAACGACTTGAACTCTGGAGTTGGAATCTCAGACGAGGAATGTGAGTATTTAATCATCCAATTGAATCTGCAATGTCTAAGCCGTTTTCTTGACTTCCAGTGAACCAAGCAAAGGACTCCATTCCCTTGTCTACAGCCATCCGAGGCAGCCTGGAATCAAAGAAGCCTCAGTTTGACACGAAGAAAGCGGACATTGCAGACAAGCTGGCTGATCTTAAGGCCCAAATCGCTGCTGCTCGAGAACAAGCTAATCGAGTACCCGTGGGAATGAATCTCCAGGACTCTTCGTCCCTCCTCCTTGCCAATCCGCAGACACTGGAGTCTCAACAGGCCCAGACCAAAGTCTCCTTCCACTTCAAAACTCAGGACGATGGACTTCTTCTCTACTTAGGAAACGAACCTGGACGCAAAGAAGTACGCCACATCATTTAATCTTCTCTACAATCCTTACTTACCTCTTTTATGTACAACAGGAGGACTTCATGGCCGTTGAAGTAGAGCGTGGATATCCAGCTCTAACCATTGACCTCGGATCAGGTCCACAGAAAATCGCTAATGACAAGTACGTCGCAGACAACCAGTGGTACAAAGCAACTGTAGATCGGGTTGGAAAGACTGTGCGGTTCACCATCGCTGCTGAAGACTCTAATGGGAACATCCAAGAGACCTTCAAGGACGACTACCTACAAGGAAGCAAGTCCCTCTTTAACGTCGACCGCAACGCTTCAAAACTCTACGTCGGAGGACTTCCCCCTGGACAATCCAGAGCTGCTGTTCGCTACTCAACTTACCGCGGGGCTATTGAAGACTTGACTATCGGAGACGAAAAGGTCGGCCTCTGGAACTTCAAGGACGCACAGAACGTCGCTCCAGCTTATGAAAAGTACTCTCCACATTCACCTACGTCCACTAATCCATTCTAACATTTATATCCCTTTCTTTGCGCAGAGACCGATTCGTCCAGCTGCAGACAGAAACTGGCTTACGATTCCAAGGGAATGGCCACGCCATTCTCGACAGAAAACAGTTCCCATTCAAAGAACGAGCCGCGTTGAAGTTCCGCTTCAAGACGCGCGCAAAGAACGGCCTCCTGTTCCTCGTGGGCAAAGCCAGGAAATTCATGTCCCTCGAAGTAGCCAACGGAACTATTCTCTTCCAGTACGACTTGGGCGGAGGAACCGCTCGTCTCCAGACTCCAGACATGTACAACGACGGCCAGTGGCATACAGTCGAAGCAGTTCGCTACCGGAAGGACAGCAACCTCATTGTGGACAGGCAGAGGATCACTGGCGTCAGTCCTGGAAGTCCAATATACCTCTCCATATCAGATTACATGTACTTTGGAGGATATCCAGGTGACCACGAGTACTCTTCTGTTACTAACAAAGCCTTTGAGGGATGCATCGAAGACGTGACCATAGACCAAGCCCCAGTCGACCTCACCCAAGCCGTCGAAACACGATACACCGTCGTTGGATGCCCAAGTGCTCAATTCGCCCCAACTGTGGCCACTTTCTTTGGCCAAGGGTACCTCCAAGTCTCCTCAGCCGACTCTCCCGTCACAGGTAACCTCTCTTGCCCTTAAACGTACCTTCTGACTTACCCACAAGCTCTCTATCCCCACAACAGGTCCACAAATAGTCACAAGAGACGACACATTCGAAGTAAACTTCCGATTCAGAAGCAACGCCACAGATGGTCTCATCTTCTACGGAACCGACGCAGCCCAAGACAACTTCCTCTCCGTTTCAATGCTCAACGGAGCTCTTCACGTGAAGACAGACCCCGGAGGTGCTCAGATACGAACTGACTCCCTCAACGACGCCGACTGGCACGTCGTCACCATCACCCGAGACAGAGGCAGACTTGTCGTCAACGTCGACGATGCCAATGAATACTCGTGAGTCCCACAAACACCTCACCACCTAACACATTCTAATCCAATCCTTTCCCACACAGAGAAAACGCTCCCAACGGACCCGTCCAGCTGACCTCCCCAGGGTCCGTCTTATTCTTCGGAGGTCGTCCCGAAGACTTCCCCCTCAAAGACGGAGCCGCAGTCTCAGACTCCCCCTACTCCGGATGCTTAGCAGACATCAGCATCAACGGAAAGCGATTGGACTTCACTGACGCTTACGTCACCGGATCCTCCATCAGCCAAAAGTGCGTCACTGCCGAAGAAAAAGAAGCCATGGCTGTAGAAGGTCTCGAGCAGAACGGACGGACAATCCCAAGATACGACGAGACTGAAGAAGAAGAAAGTCCTCCAGCACGAACAACTCCACCCACCACCACGTCAACCACTACCACCACCACCACCGAACGACCAGTCGTAGTGTATCCTCCATCTCCAGAAGAAGAAGACAACAACAATCTCTGGGACCCAGACGTCTACGACAAGAAAGAAGACGACGGAGACCACCTCACCACTTCCAAGAAGGACGAAGAAGACCAAGTCGCTCCAACT
>JAQGAB010001487.1:0-16115 GCA_034696565.1 Isotomurus graminis
TCCTTCAAGTGACTCATTTTGCTTTTCCTCTTCTTCAGCATTTCATTGTACAGCCAAATTGTCCTTAATTTCGATCTCTGCAAACAACCAACACTAAATGAGAGTCCTTGGAACAGTTTTGTATACTCACACACAATAATGGATCTCTTGTGTGCTGACCACCACCCCCACTGTTGTTGGCTCAGGTTCAAAAGTCTGAATGGAAGTAATTTAGGCGAAGCAATGGGAAATTACTTTAGGGTAGAAGTAGTTGGCAATACAATGGCGGAGACGAATACAATGGGCCTCGAAGTAAGCGTTGATGAGAAGGACGATGAACAGAACCAAGACTCGTTGCTGGTACGCCTTCGGAGTCACTTTTGGAACAGGCAGACACGCTGTTGAACAAGAACAAGAGATATTAAAGAGTGAAAGCAATGAATGTACAAATCTGAGAGTCTCAAGACAATCCCTAAGGAGTTCTCTATTGTCTTGACAGTCTCATTGTCTCCCAAGAGAGTATTACACCCATTCCTCATCATCTCAAAGATGGAACACATACTCTCCCCACACTCGGCTTAATCTTTATACTTACGCTGCGAGAAGTGAGAGATATCGATCTTTTTCTCCACACTAAAGTCCTTGATTATAAACCGAAGGAGCTGAGCAAGAAGTCCAGATCCTTTCACTTGGATCCCCAGCACATGGTGACCCTGTTGGGTGATCTTCATATCCGCATGGTTCTGGACAAGACCCAGAAGTCCAGTGAAGATCAAATCAAAGCCAAAGATGGTCCACACCAACGCAGCCTGGACGAGGAGAGCAAACAAGTGTTCTCCAAACTTTTTCCATTCACTCGAACTCAACTTCAATCTCTTCACTACGCGGAAATTAGATTTCTCGAAACTTTTCAAAGGACGTAAGTAGCTCTTCCCACTCCCCCTCCGTCGATCGTCAATCTCCCAAAAGTACGCAGAACTGTACACGTTGTCCACCGACAGACCTCCAAAATACTTCCCGTGGTACTCCAACGCTCTACAACACAGTCAATTCATCTACTTGACAAGAAACTTTATTCAACTCGATACAATTAATGAGCTGCAAATCCATTTACACACTCCCTAGAAACTTGTTTACACTTAAACAGAGTTGATTAGAGTTTGATTGAAATGGAATTGGTTAATGAGAACTCTTACCCGAGCAACACGAAAGCATAGGAGAGTGCCAGACCGCGCTTAATGAGCGTCAAGTACCACTCAACGTACTTTCTCCCTTCCATGTAAATCTCCACCACGTCTTCCTTCGCTCCATTCACTCTCTCTACATTTATCTGTCCCATTCAATCAACTCAATCTCCCTTCAACCAAAAGCCCGTCTAATGGACCACCACCAACCATTTCAATGAATTACCATTTGCGAGAGACCCTCGTAATTCACTTTCACCCGGAAACTTTTGGCAAAGTCATCAATTCCTTGTTTGGCGAGAGAGTACGAGTCTCCGAATCCAGGAGGAACCAGTTCACTCATGTCGCACACCTTCTTCCCAGAAAACTCTAACAATACAATAAGGACACATGTGAGAGTGTCTGTGATGGTGTCAACTGTCCCTCATGACCCATTTCCACTCCATTTCCTCACACCTTCTCCAAGAAGAACAACTTACGGGAAAGGATGTCGCATATGAAATGAAGTTTCATGGGCCAGCAAAGAGCCCACGCCAGTGCTGATGTCACTGCTTCACTGCATTTCTCGTATTTATCCTGGAACAGTTCCACGCATTTTGATGTTCCCTTTGAAAATACTTCTGCTCAACAGAAACAAATACAAAAAGGCATTAAGGCTTCTGGTTCAGCTCCAATGTTTGATCTGTACCCACCTTCACATCGATAAGCCAACTTCTTCTTGTACGACTTTTCAATCCTTGAGCTGTTCCCGTCCCCCACTGACACTGTGTACGAAGACTCCACTCCCTGGGACCGAATTTCCAGTCCCTTTCCATTAAACACACACCAACTTGTCAGTTAATTCAAACCTCAGTTTTAATTCATTTCTACCAACTTTTTGACTCATCCTAAGCTACCAATGCGTCATCCTATTTGATACAAATGGCTTTCCATTAAATCCCCTTGAACAGATGTTAACATTGATACTTAAACTCAAATAGAATTCGCAATGAGTAACTTAAAACATTCCCAGGCGAAATGAGACCTCATTCAGCTTAAATCAAAGACTCTGTTTAATAAGCCTCGCATTACACGTCGGAGTAAACACTCGTATCTCACTTTATTTAAAAGTGAGGGAAGGAATTCAAGAGATTATTGCAGAGTCGTCTGTCTAGTGTAGGGAACCGCGTGTGCTCCTGTATTTCACCCTATGTCAAGAGATTAAAGAGCAGGCAGTCATTAAACAAGAAATTAAGGCAATTAAGATCCCTGATTACAACTTTCCATTCCCTTGTCTCAAATTCAATTAACATCTACGCGACAACTCTCTCATCCTTCCAGCTATGCGAAATCTCTATTGCGAAAATTCCAATTATGACGCAATACAAGCTTCCTTAACAAATCTACAAAAAACTAACATCCCTTAAGCTTCCTCTCACATCCCTTCCACCTTTACCAAACTAACTAATGTTTCAAAAGGTCCCTTGATGTCCCACAGGTCAACTCATCCAATACTCACCAATTTCCGGTCCACCTCGTCATTCTCCTCCATCAACTCTTTCGTCTCAACTTCCCCCTCCACTTCTGTTTCTATCGGACTCATCAACTCCCTCAGCAGTGACACGTTGTACGACGAACTCGGCTCATCTTCACTCCTCTGTCAATTAAACCTTGTTCAACTCATTACAATACTAACGAGGATTCCTCTCATTACTTTAAGCTCATAAATGATATGCTTGATGGGAGCGAGGACAAGATCCTTTCCAGCAATTAAAATCTCAAGCAACATGTCCTTAATGCACCCCAAGAACCGCAGAGTTTCCTCCCCATTGTCTCCAATATTCTTCACCGGACCAGCCAACATTAAAATTAAAATCGTCGCTTGAATTGATCTCCTTCCAGACTTGATTCCGAATTCCGGGACCGTGAGAATCGTAATGCACCTAATCTGGAGTGAAGCAGAGACAATGGACAATGGAGTGAGTGGGAATAAAGGAGACATTAATTAGGCGTACCTGCCTGGAGAAGGCAAAGCCAATGGAAAGGAAAGAAGCTGAGGACAGGAAGATGAGGACTTTGTAAGACTCTTCAAAATCTGTTTCGCTGAGAACGAATTCGTAGAAGAGGAGGCTGGTGAAGAGTCCGATGATGAAGCCCACCACTGCCACACTCAATTTCCTACAAACTCCTTTCAACACACCCATTTACTCTCATCAATGTGATCTCTTCATCTCCACCAAGAGAGTCCCCAAGAGCATCTCCTTCATAATTTAAAGGCACGACATGACAACGGCTACACGTCATTATCACCAGGAAATTAAAAGGAGTAAAAATAGCACACAGGAATATTAAAAGAAGTTTGAGGAGAATGTTGAATAGGTGCGAAAGAACCTTAATCATTACGCATGCATTCCCATTCTACATGAACACCTTACACATTACCATGTTTAAAGTAATGAGACGCTTGTTGGACTGAATCTTAGGCGTTTTATTACTAAAAAGGGTTTTTGTTGGCTTGAAAAAACGAAAGCACTGCGAATTAAAATAACCATTACTTGGGTTTATTATCATGAGACCATAATTTAGTGAAAGCCGTGTTAAATGCCTCTACAGTTTCCTGCGATTATTGGACTCACCCTTAACACAATCAAATGGGAGACTCAATAATAAATGTGGGAACTGACATTGATTGAAAGGTTAATCCCCATCTGCAGCTGAGAAGCTTATTAAACGGTCTGGAGGAAATGAAACCTCAGCTTAAACATTTATTAAGGTACACAGAGTATTTCAATGAGACTGTGTGGCTCAATCAAACCCAGTAGAGTGTGGAGATCAAATAGGAATAATCAAAGAACTCAAAGGCTACCACCCATCAGAGGATAGTTTGTTTCCTCTAACAAATTAATCACTTCAATTAAGAATATAAGGCGAACTTAAACGATTCTTTTAACATCCGGTTTCCTTTATTTCCACAGCTGCATCAAATACAAAACTCTACAACTTTCGCTTTCTGTCAAATCGATTTTTTCCCATGCTTTGTCTACTCCAAATAGAGTTACTCCATAAACAACTCCTCCTTACACAAACTCAAGTCATTCTTTCCCAACACACTGCAGCCTATTTATGTCTTACTTTTTTACGACACACAATAACTTCAAATTCCAACCAATTTAAGTCCAAAACGCTTATTTAGTCATCAAGTAGGTGTTATGTGTCCTTTAGCGTTAAATCACATAAAAAGATACGCGAAAACGTGATTAGTTGCAGGAAATGATGAATGAAATAAAAAGATCTTTGCAAGATTCATCCAACTCTCACGCGTCCTCATCAAACCCTCATCATCCCTTGTTTCGTGATCCCAACCACAGCAAAAATACAAGTGATCTAGATTCCTAGATACCAACAGACTCCGAGTACAAACAAGTGACCACAAATAAGCGTGAGAGATAATTATTACAAAGAGATTAAATCACTTGTACCCTAATGGCTTCTTGTTATCAGTAAGAAGGTTGCTACAAAGATTGCACAGTTAGTTTCAACTTGGCCGGTGTGCTGCAGTTCTTGTTGGTGAATCCATGACTAATGCAGTACAGCAATGAGAAGTAGTGTAGTAAAGCCATCGACAAGTGTTTCTCTTTTTTATGCAGCCAACAATAATAAGCCACCATCAAAGCCAGCCACAACTTATTACGTGAGCAACTTGGCCGATTGTATTCGCTTTTACTTTCTTGAGACTCCCAATGATTCCATTGTTTCCCCTGCAGATTAAACAATCCAACTTCCTTCCAAAGATCCTTTATTATTCATCCCCTCACGTTCTTGACTTGAATTCTACACTAAAGAACCTCAGGGACCAACTTACGACAACACTCTGCCAACCCAAGAGAAATTTCAGCTTGGCTGCCGTTTCATTCTAAAGTTGTAACCGCTGTTGAGCTGGTTGAATTGGCAGGAGAGGCCTCGATGAGATAACTCTACACAATCCCATTATCCCACACAGTTTCAATAGTTTCAAACACAAAAGGCTCAAAGACATTGCACCAGTGACATTTATTAACTTAACACTCCTCCCGACCAAAATGAGACAACATCTTTGCTTCACAGCTACTCGTCAGGATTCAGTTCTGTCCCACTGCTGCAGTCTTATTCCCCGTGACATGAATACTGTTCTCTTGTGTTTATAACTCATTAAGTGATCTAACTGCAACTTCCCTCTGGATCTGGAACTCATTAATAAGCGTCCCAAAGTTCCATACAAACTCCCACAGTCCAAGTTATTCCTCAGAATTAATTACACAGCGGTTCACAATGCGTCTCCTGATCTCATTAATGGTAACTTTCTTGCATAATCATCCCTAATTAACATACACACAGACACATTCAATCAAAAACTTCTACATGCATTAACCAAGGAAGTTATAAACTCATTAAGAACTATCCAAATCAATAAACGAATTAAAAGACTTCCTGGGGAAACGTGAGACTCTCTACATTTAATTAAACTCTTTAATGTCTCTGTATTTCGTAATGAACAATTTACAAATTGCTGCGGTTTGGCTTTTGATTGACAATTAGACATGCACCCTGCATCTCTCACAACTCCTTTCCTTAAGAACAAAAGAATGACCTCATTTCAAAACATCTCCATCCACTCCTTTTTCATTCAATTTAAAATGTTTAAAACCCATGAATACTAAGTGAGCTCAACGAATCTGGAAATATCTTTTGGTCACACAGATGCAGACAGCAGTGGTGGCCTTAATGATCTCCTCATACATTCCAAACTCAACCGGAGCCCCACAACAGGATCCTCAGACATCCAGAACAATCCACAGAACAGTCGTAAGCATCAGTTCCAGGGTACATGATCCTTCATCACACTCCTCCAGCACTTCCGAACCACAAGAACAGTCCCTTCCATCAGATGAACAAGGCCCAGAGTCCCCAGTGGAATCTTACGGCATGTCCACTCCATCCTACGAAGAACCCCTCGAGTCCCAACTCCAGTCTCCAAACACTCTCATCACCATTCCTTCCAACTTTCACTAAACCTTCAAACTCTCTACACTTATCTTTACGCATTCCTCTTCCCCACTTGTTCTCAATCCACGCACGCTCAAATAAAGTACAACGAGACGTTTATTCACTGACCCAAGTCACTTTTAATCTCCTTTTTGGTCTGTTAAAGCACCTCTCAGGTGTTCCCTTAATTATTAGTTCAAATATTAAAATACCCTGCAAAAACCTTAATACAAAAGCTTCTCTTCCTACAACTAAAAAGTCTTAAGAGCTCGCAAAGCTACTTCTCACACTCATGACTCTCCAGCTCAACGCAAAAGCTGCTGGACACTTCCGCCCCCGCTGCCAATAGAACCTCCTCCAGGTCACCCAACCCCTTGTCCAACGCAAAGTCCAGCGCAGTCTTCCTCTCCACCGTACTCACTGCATTTACATCCGCTCCGTACCGAATTAATATCTTCACCAAAGGTGTCCGCACCAATTGCACCGAGTACTGCAACGGAGTGTACCCCGCACCGCTCTTCACGTCCAATCCCAACCCCAGCCCTGCGTTCTTCGCCATGCATCTCACGCACAGGCACAGCGGATGACACTTCCCCACCACAACCACTCCCACCAAGTCATTTTCCGGATTGTCCATCTCCTCCGCTGGGATTCCCAGGTAGAACAACGCCAACGGAATGTCCCCAACCCAAATCGCATTGAATAGCTTCCCAATGTTCCGATCTACACACAAAACACTTATGAACTTCCATCCAATTAAATCCATCCCATCTCTCCGTGTACCTCTGTTACTCGTGTGATCATCCAGCCCCGCAAACCCCGGAATCTTCGGAGAGTCCTCCAAACTCTCCACCGTAATTCTCCGGATGTGATCTGTCTCAGAAGGGTCGTAGCAGTCATCAAAGTAATTAAACACAAAGTTAGGACACCCGGGATCCGTCTTAAGCGACTCGGCCACGGACAACAACCGCTGGTCAACTTGAACATCGTTAAACGACGAGCCTTCACTTGGAACTCTGTTGGTGCTCACTCGTCTGCTCCGCGGCGGAAGAATAGAGTTAGGCGACAGGAGGAGCGACGGAACTCCCACGACGGAAACACTGTTCCGTCTAGAGGAACTTCGACTTGGAGCTCTACTTCCACTTCTACTATTATTTCTCGAGACTCGGGCAGACAGCAGCGTCTCTGGCTCTTCTATCTTTGGAGGTTCTTCAGGCGCAGGTTCACTTATGAGCATCACCACTTTCCCCGTGTCCTCTTTCTGCACCATCTCAATGTTCACAAAGTCCCCGTGGTTCTGCTGCAAAAGACTCCGACGCTGCAACGACCGCTGCAGAATCTTCAGGATGTGAATGTTGTGAGCACAGTCTATCGGACTTGTGTATCTTGAATTGGTTATCGTAATAGCTGCTCCGTGTTCAGCCAGGATTTGCACTATTCCTTGGAAACCCCACCTGGACGCGTAGTGGAGGGGAGTGTCGCCCTTCCCATTCCGCGCACTCAAGTTCAAGTCCCTCCGGGAATGCTCAGCGTAGTAAATCAAAGCCTTCACACATCCCTCGTGTCCATTCTGCGCTGCCAAGTGAAGCGGAGTGTTCAACGCGTTGCAAGTCTTGGAAATCCCGGCTCCCGCATGAAGCAACAATAGCAAAGCGTTCTGATGACCTCGGCTTGCAGCAAAGTGAAGTGGCGTCATTCCCTGCACACAAAAGATTAACTCAACATTCCCCACACCTGAAGAATAAAAGCCAATTAACCTGAGAGTCAGTTGCATCCACATCTGCTCCACATCCCACAAGGTAATCCACCATCTTCGGTCTCCCATAAATACTCGCAACGTGAAGGAGAGTCAGCCCATCTTCTGTTCTGAGATCCACAGCTGCCACCATCTTCGGCTCCTCAACCTTCGGACTACACAGCGACACACACACGTCACAGTTACACAGCGGATGGCACAGTTGTTGATCCCCTTCAGGATCCTTCATCTCCCCCTTGACCCTCTCCACCTCCTCACAAACCCTGTCCCCCTCGTACTCCTCCAACGCCTCCTCCAACCGACCACAATCCCCCATCCGGATGATCTCCAGCATCTCCCCAACCCGCCCGTCTTCACATTCCAACGCACTTTGGTGCAGACAATGCAGCCACACCTCCCCTAGGTCACTCGCCACTCCCACGTCCCTCTCCACTTCACTCACCCCCAACACTTTCCCCGACTTGAGGTACGTCAAGGAGGCTTCCAGGGTCACAATGTAAAACGAATTCTCGTCCTTATCCTCCGACACTGAGAACCGAAACTGCCGCAGGAACTCCAAGTGAGCCATCCAGTTCCCCAGGGGGTTCTTTATGATCAGGTAAACCCAAATGGGAATCAAATCGTCCGTGCACAGCGTATTTGGACTTCCATCCACTCTGCAACACACAAAGCAACCTTAGTAAGTACTGCATACGTGTGAGAGATGATTAAATAAGTAGCTTACTCGGCGGAGGTGGTGGTGGTGGGAGGGTCAGGTCGGAGGTACCTGAGGATCCGCTTCATACAAGTCAATTTCCCCAAGGGACTCGAGTACGCACTGATCCTCCCCATTTCATTCCTCGCCCTACACAAGTTGTTCCAATGACTCGGGTCAATCCCCAAGTCCTGTGGGTGGATCTCCGCCAAGTTCCGCATCACTTTATTCAACCCTCCGTCTTCTGACGACATCACAGACGTCAACGCGCTGATCAACGTCCTGTAAATCCCATTGAGGACATACGTCTCCGTGGCCAGTCTCAATCTCTGCTGTAGAAAGTCACTCAGTGGGCCGTTGTTGCCTTCAGATTCCGTCATTCCCGTACTCTCCGCGTATGCCAGGCACTTGAGGTACAGCGTCTTCACTAAATCTCGTTGAATGGCGAGAGGGAGGTTCTCAAGGCCCGGGTGGTTGTGGAGGAACAGCTTGATGTACGCATCATAGTTCTCGAGGATCTTCATCTTCCCCTTCACCCAAATAAAGTCAATGCAATCCCGGAGCGACGTGAGGTTCCAGATCCCCAGCCCCGAGTTCCCGAACCCTTCGTCTTCCAACTCCACCTTGGAATTCAGTGGAGATGCGATGCAGAGCACTTTGTACTTCCTCCTGTCGTTCGTGTAGAACGTCTCGTCGAACAGAATCTCCTTTCGCAGCTGCACAAACTCCTCCGGAGACTCGTCCGTCTCGTTGTTGTTTGAGGATTTGGACAACGGTATCTCAATGTCCAGAATAAGCGTTCGTCCCGAGACCTCCACGTTTATGTGAGTCAGTGTCACGTAGTTCCAGTGACCTTTGAGACCTCCTCTTCCGGCCTTCAAGCCTCCATGATCCGATGAGTACGACGACGAGCTGCGGTGGATGATGCTGGAGCTTTTGTCCGAAGCACCCGACGAGAATTCAGTTCCACAGGGCGAAGACGCTTGACTGCTGGAAGTGTCATCGCTGTCTCCAGTATTCCAGACGACTCCCTCCCTCTGTCTCCGTGGCTTGAGGATGTGATGAGTAAAGTCCTCAAAGGTGAAGGCGTACTTGGGAAGGGAGTCTCTTCTGGGGACGCAGATCAGCCACTGCTCCGCCACACACTGTGCAAACAACTCGGGACATGAGTTGAGGAAGGACTGGAAGAAGGGGTTCTCGCTAAGGTCCTCGTCGTAAGTGTCCATCGGACTCCCCACTGGCTCTGCAAATCACACACAATTATATTAATCAACCAGATATTTCTTATCACTGTAACACTTTCTCGTATCAGTCAACCACCGTGAACAAACAATCCTCATTGAATCCCTGGGACTCTAAAATATCCAGAATTCCTTGAATTCCAAGTATCTATTAATTAACCTGTGTCAGATGTGAACATGATACGATTCCAAAGCCACAAGCCTACTTTAATTAAACAGAATAAAGATTGAAAAGGATACGATGTGTCTCAACAAACCGCTGGAGATAACTGGAGTCCTTTAAACTTCTAAGTCTGCTGAAGATGAATTAGTCATCCCAAAATATCTCCAGCATTGTCATATGAATGTACAGGAAACTTTGCGATGCCAAAAAGGGATTAGCCGAGCGGAGCCACACTGACAGACCTCACAATATTTATTCACTAATCCTCAACAGATATCAATTTGCAGTCCATTATAACCTCCGTCTTAGAATTAAGCTTTAACCTTTGAGCTTATCTCAGGATGTGTCAACAGAATACAGAAATACACTCGACAATCGTCTATTGATCTATTTCTGATGTGTGTCACTCACCAGTGTCGTGTTCCTATAAACAATTGATGCAGCAGACATTAAGAAACTCGACCTACAACTACTCCTCGAGAGTACCAGTTTCTTACTTGAGATTAAGATGCACTTGTTGCACAGTTACTTTAGAAGCCAAAGTCCGTGTCCTTCAAGGAAGCCACACACAAGACCTACTGGCCTTCACTTTTTATTCATCCACTCTAGTCACAACATAATCAAGTCTTATTAATCTCAGACCCTGTTGGACCTTTCAATCCCTATGTACTCTCATCCCAAACATTTTACTCACCTGGACAAAGTCATATGGCCCCAACAATGTATCCTTTATTTCAAAACAAGTAGTAACTTAATATTCAATGCGTGAGAAAGTTTGTACACAAACACACACTTGACGTCTTCCAAGGCTGTCTGACTGAATAATGCACCCAACACACACTCTCCCACATCTCTACACATTCACCCAATGCCAATCAACTCACCTTCCTTATAAGAACCCAGAGTCCTCCAATTCCCATTGATAAATCATCATTCAAACATTCACGCAACTGACGAGATTTTATATCCTTCCGAACCTACTCCTCTAACAGATAAACTGAACCAAGTCCACACACCTCCATAAACTCATTCTCTGCCCATATCCATTTCCTCAGGGGTTATCGATGGGTCGATTATCCTCCTTCAATCACATCCACATCCTATTCCCACACTCCGACATTCCCAATGACATTCAAGCACCAGAACACAATTCCATAAAGGATAGGACAACTCATTGGTGTCAGTACAAAATCAGTTTTACTCGTTCCTTCTAAAACAACCCATGATAAAGTTACAGAGGTAAAATAAAAGTTTCTGGTTAAGAGGTAGCTGTTCACCTTAAATGCGCAACTATTCACAACACCGCACACATCATTAATACTTCAGAATATCATGCAGATTCACTACGACTAATTAACATTAACTCGTCCACTTAAATGCCAAGAGTCCCTTAACCAATTAAACACTTAAGACTTCTCTGAGCTCGAATTCTCGTCTGGAGGAGGTTGGTACGGTCTCCAACGCAAACAACTCGAGTCTATTTGGCGCTGCTCTCCTCTCCTTCGAACACGGTCCAAGTACTCCTCCAACACGTCCTGCTTCTTCAACACTAAATGCTTTCCCTTCCAATACTTGAGCATCCCCAAGTACTGCAAAGTTGAGATCAAGTCTGCCGTCGACACTCCCAGTTCAATACTCAAATCTATATCAATTACACTCAATCAAGACTCCATCATCAACACGATTAACCCTTTTTAAAATTACCTTTGATATTAATCTCTCGACTTGCACAAGCACACAGTCTCCGTAGCACAGCATCCTTCCAGTACGAACGGTAGCTTATCAGCCCCAAGTCAGACAGAGGCTTCTCTGGGGATCCAACCTTTCCTTCCACTCTCGTCAACAGATAACCTGGTCATTACAACAATTAACAACATTCTATGAACTCCATGCGAGATCTTTAAACTCACTAAAGTCAATCAACAATCGTCCAAATCCTTGTCGCTGATACGGAGGCAGTGTGAGGATGCAACTGACGTTGTAATTCAGGAACGAGTTCTTCTCCTTACTGAAGTATCCTACCAAGTGACACCCTTGAGAGTCCGCCAGTGTCATCACGTAAAACAGAAACGGATCCACGTCTAAATAAAGAGTCTTGTGGTCCAGGAAGCATTTCGCCAGGAGACACAGGTTCTGACAATACGTCTTCTGCTTCTTCCCGTCAACTTCCCATACAGACAAGCGGTCCTTCCTAAAATACCACGCAACACTTAATCCACAATCACTTAAACACTAAACCAGAGTGAACCTCACCTGTATATTTCATCCCCAGGTGGATGCCTCCAAACACATTTGGCACAGTGTCTCCTCAAGATCGTCCCAGACCCAACCGGTTTTAAACAGAACTCGCATACAAACAATCTCCTGTTTTGACTCAACGGTTCCGGATACGGACTTGCACACCAACATTTCATCTCAAACCTTCCCATTGCCACTGCCATGCTTAGTCTGTAGTAGGTCCCGCACAAAACTTGATTATTAATCCCTTCACTCTGCTCCTTTTCGATTTTATCCGCTGCAATCGCCAGCGCGTCCTTCCACAGAAGATTGTCGTACTCGGAAACCAACCCGTTTTCAGTGTCCTTGTCCTTCAGCTCCTTCAACGAACTCACCCATTGCTTCGTTTCCAAAGTCTGTTTAGGCGGCTTCTTCCCAGGCGTAGAGAGAATGTTCCTGTACCTCGACCTCTCACTCTCTCTCCGCGACCTTTCTTGATCGTTCTCCGTGCATTCCTCATTCTCAAATCCGTGATATCGAGGACAACAAGACAGAAAGTTGTGCGCAGGGTATCGTCCTGATAAATGACCTGAGGAGTCGCACGACGGGAAGGGACACCGGGGAGGTTCATAAGCTTCTGGATCTAGCAGACTGAGATCGAGATTCCGTGGTGGTTTGTTGCTGGTCTTCGCTGGAACACGAATAAAGTTTGCCGTCGACTGAGACAACTGGGAGTTGAGGTTGTCATCAGAGAAGTCGCTGTCCCACGTAGAAATGTATTTGTTTTTGTTGCTACTCGGTTGAGTGGTGAGGGTCGAAGACACTGGGAAATTTTTCATTATTCCTGAACTGAATCCCTCAGACTCGGACGAGTTTGCGGAAGAATTGGTTGTCGACCGTCGGTTGATTATTGACGACTTGGTGAGTGGAGTTAATTCGCCCGGGTACAGAACTCCCCCGGCAGACCCAGTAGCCCCAGGAGAGGATGACGACACTGCCAAAGATGACTTCTTTGTTGGTGTACCTGTTGGACTGCCAGTTGAGTTTGCAGCAGCAAGTAACAAGCTGCAAGACAAATGATACCTTAAGCAACACTGCCCTCCTTAATCTCTGCATTTAAATCCAAGCTCACCTTTGATTAAACACGGTAGTTGTAGGAATCGTCTTCTTCGTCCCCAACTTCTGCCTCCGCGTCACCGGACGACGTTGCTGCGCCGGCTTCTTCTTCTTCACTTTCCCCAACTCCTCCACCTCCGACTTCCCTTCACTTTCATCCTCCGCAGATGACAACACCTCCGCTTTCGAAAGAAACTCTGCCTTCTTCTTCAACGTCTTCTTCTTGGTAATCACCTTTGGCTTGTCGTGTGGCGCTTTACTACTCGCCGCATCTTTCTTCCCTTTCACAAGTTTCTTAATTGGTTCCTTCGATGGTATCGTAGCTGTTGGAGTGGCTGGTTCCTCTTCATCTTCAGCTGAAGAATTTGACGCTGAAGACGTTGCCGTCGAAGAAAACGATGAACAAGAACTTTGGTGTCGTGTCCGAGATGCAATTGGAGCAGAAGATGGTGGAGACGTTGTTGTTGTTGACACCACCACCAATGAACTCTTGCTACTCTTACTCGTCGACGCTCCTACGCCAGAACTTGAAGACTTCTTTACAGGTTTTTCAGGTACAGCCGACTGTTTCGATGTTTTCGTCGGCAGGTGTTTGTCCGGAAGCTTCTTACTTCCATGACTCTGCAAAATCAATACAGAATTATTACTAGCCGATCTCTAAAGTGTTAAATTTTCCATAAGCAGCTACCTTTGTAGACGACACAGCAGCAGTGGACTTGGAAGTGGTTGGCTTGTTGCTCACTGTGCTGCTGCTGGCTTTGGTTTTCTTGACGTGAGGAACGTTACTCGACAACGGTTTGATTGTTCTCGTGTTTGTCACAGTCCCTGACTTAACCACCTTCGATTTCGTTGTCGTCGAAGGGGTTGTTGTGGAACTGGAAGCAACTGAGCTGGAATTGTTTTGGCTCCCCTCGCCCTTCTTCCCTTTCTTTTTCGTCGACGAATTCACCTGCTGCTGCGTTCCTTTCGACGACTCCGCCTTCCCTGAACTCGCCTTATTCCCTCCCGCCTTGCTGGAATGACCTCCGCCAACCTTTTGAGACTTCTTATCTGCATTCCCGCCACTCCCACCCGCTCCAGGAGGATGAGATCCCTTGCTCTTCTTCACCGTCGTCGAACTCACTGCAGCAGAAGCCCCTCCTGACTTTTTAGGCGCTGGACTCCCTTTCCTTGAAGACGCTGCGGAAGAAGCTGTCGAAACTGAAGACGCTGCACTTGACGCTCTGCTTCTGCTACTCCGACTGAGACTCCTCGTCCTCACCGCTCTACCAAACACATTAAAATTAAGTAAGCCTATAAAAATACCATAGGCACTGATTAAGTCTCACATGGGCGTCTCTTTCTCTCCCTTCGCCTTCTCCTTCGCCGCATTACTTCCAGACGACGACGACGAATCTGAATCAGAGGACGAAGAACTCTCCGAATCCGAAGAACTGGAGTCATTCCCTGACGAAGAACTAGAACTGGAGCCACTCGACGAACTCGAATTTGTCGAACTATTCGACGACGCTGCTGCTGCTCCCTTCTTAGTCTCCTCGTCCGAACTCACCGAATTCTTTATCTCCTTCGACTTCACCGTCCCCGTCGTTGTAGTCGACGGCCCCCCTCCCTTCTTCTTAGACTGCCCTTTACTTACAACTGGCATTGTGCGAAGTTTCTATACCCAACAGGGTCCTCCCTCCTTCACCCCTCCACACTCAACTACCCAAGTGATTAAGTCAAAATATAAAAGTCAAAGTTTATTTACATTTATTGATGTTTTGATTTTGGAATGAGGAAGGAGAGCGCGCACCAAATCCACTCATTCACCTCACAGTCATCAGCCAAGTCACTCTCATCATCTCCCACATACACAGAAGTCCTGTTCTTTTAAACACTTAACCACACCCACTTCAGCCCCCACCCCCACACTTATCAACAACACCTCTCGCTGCTCCGTTTTGAAACATCCGTCCGTTACGTTGTTATTCAACTGTGGGGCAACGTGAGACTCTCTGGCATTGAGGCACAGCGCGGGAAACTCACCTTCTTCCCATTTCATTCATTCTCACGAGAACCAGGAAAACAGTCACTCGATTGTTGTGAGTTAATCTGGCAGAAGGGACAATAATGCGATTTGCCCTTCAACTTCCTGTTCGCGTGTGGTCACTGCGAAGTGGTCTGCTGGCCCACCACCAGTCCCTGACCGTCCGATGCATCAGCACACTAAACAACAACGGACACCGGCATCAGAAGAGTGCCGTCCAGAGCAGCAGTAGCAGTCGTGATGACTCGTCAGACGTGAAGACAACGCGTGTGGATGAGGGAATCACGGGTGCTCAAGAATCTCCTGACCTTCAACCCAAGAAGAACTCGTTCGCTAAGGAAATCCTCTTGGGAAGGTTTGACACTGACATCCTCACGTTCCCCGAGGCGTTGGACAAAGAACGGTACGACACTCTTAATGAAATGATCGGCCCCGTCGAACGCTTCTACCGCGAGGAAGGTGAGATCTCAAACCTAAAGCTTGCCTCTCCTAATACTCCATAACTAATGCCGTTGTTTATTGCAGTTGACTCAAAGAAGATTGACGCAGAAGGTAAAATCCCAGAGAAAGTTTTACAAGGCTTACGGGAGTTGGGATTGTACGGACAGCAAGTTCCAGTGGAGTACGGAGGTCTGGGATTGAGTGCCACTGAATACGCTCGAATGGCTGAAGTCGTGAGTCTCGATGGAGGAATCGCTGTCACGATGGCTGCTCACCAGACGATTGGATTCAAAGTAA
>JAQGAB010001488.1:0-16113 GCA_034696565.1 Isotomurus graminis
TACAGAAATACTCACATGCTTGTGTTTGTCTGGAAGAGATTTATGACACCCGAAACAAATACAGTCAACAGGATCGATTTCTTCAAAAGGTTCCAACGGAAAGATATGCAAGAAAGACCTTGCTAAGTGTGGAGCAGATACTAATGTCAATCCACAAGCTTTGCACTCAACAGGCAGCTCACAATATTTGCTTTTGCATTGGGGGCAAAGGTAGCCTCCTGGGGTTAATTTGCATACAGATGGGTCATCCAAATGGCATAAGCACATGGACGGTTCTTCACTCTGATTCCGTTGGGGAAATCCCATCTTTATCAGTGATGAGTCTGCCTTCACCGCAAGTGGAGGTGGTTCAATGTGTTCATGAATCAGATCTTGAAAATGACTCTCGTCTAACATTACACTAAATCGTCCTCCAGTTGCTTTAGTGAGTGCTCGACAGGCTCTAACTTCAGCTGCTAGTGAAATCACTGAACATCTTACGTTATTTTTCTTCATTTCCTACAAGCATATTTTACAAATTACAAGTCTGATTAGCACACAGCGTCAGTTGACAATGCAAACTAACCTCTATCGTGACATTAATGTCTCCGGGATCGCAAGTTGTAAGACTTCCGTGGATAAGCAGAATCTCTCTGGACGTGTGCGTAGGCATATGACGAAGCGAGCTAAGCGCAGTTTCTAAAGCATTCTGAAAGGACGGCTCACCGCTGCAAGGGAACTTTTCGTTCACACTTTTAAGAACTTCGATGTGTTTACGGGGGTTTCCACTTAAGTCTGATAGCTTTTCCGCCTTTTTGTTTCTTGTTCCTATCCACCCCATTTGGCTCATAGGATTGCCGTCGAAAAATTCATCGATAAATTTCTCCAGTATCTGCAGAGAAACAATTGCAATTCAATTCGTAGCTTGCTTGCAGGTTATATCCCATTTACAACTTGTAAGCTTGCAAACACATAAAAGCCCGTGAATTACCTTAAGAGTACATAAAATCCTATTGGGTTTGAGATCTTGATCCTTCATTGAATCAGAGAGATCCAGGATGACATAAAAGTGACGCATAATACCCAGACGCACATGACCAGCAGCACGTCGCTCTTCAAGGCGCTTCCGTCGACTCTTCTCAATTATCTGAGCTATCGCTGTGTCAAGAAGACCATCCGCATCTTCTTCGATTGCCTCCCTAAATCAACAAAGTTATTTTTATAGCAAAATTAATTCCATACAATGTTTCTCTAAAATCTACCGGTCCGTTAATCCCACAACTCTTACCAAGTCTTCTCATAGCCAGTCTCCCACCGATACTCCTTTCCATCCGGGTCCTCCGCTGCCATCGTTCAAAATCTGCCTTTGAATAATCACTTAAGCACTGGCAAATTCAAATTTTCAAATAAACATTAAACAAAATCGTAGAGCAATAATAAATTAAAACCAAGATTAATCTTCGACAGACGAGAGTGAATAAGAAGCAATCCAGGAGATTTGATTTTGGCGCAGTTAATTTCAACAGCGGGGACACTTCCCTTTGTTTTGATTTTCATGAATCCCAACTTTGGAGATCAACAAGTGTGATTGTTGTTTTTAACGCAACTTGACATGTTTATCGCATGGAGGTCAAGGCTAAGATTTCCAGAATCGTTCTGAGGTTTTAAGGATTATATGGTGGATTAATATCCTTGCCGGTTTACTAAAATAAGGTTAGCAAATGTTTGTAAGAAATAGAAAATAGAATCAGAGCGTTAAGTTGTTTGGTTTAAATTTTTGCAGGTGCTGTACAGGCAACTATATAATAAGTCATAAATGGTGGAAGTATTCGTAAACAGCGGCAGAAATGAGTGACAATAGTAGCAGAGGATCCTGTGGAAACTCCAGAGGAAATGGACGGGGAGGCGGTGGTGGGAGTGGTTGGTACAACAAGTGGAAATGGCGAGGACGAGGAGGCGGAGGTGGCCGTGGATTTCGAGGAAACTTGAGAGGAAGGGGCAGAGGTCAAGGGGGCAACAGTGAAGTGGAATTTGAAGACCGGCAGGGAAGTGAGAATTCTAATGGGAGCCACGGAGCACCTCCACCTTCTAAACGGCGACGAACTGCTTCGTCTATCAAAGAAAGCGTAGTGGCACAGTGGAAGAAAAAGCTTCCGGGGTACTGTTTGTATTACCCTGATGCGGCACCTCAGCTCCCGGAAATGGATAAGAAGATATCGATTATCTCGGATTACCTTCACAGGGAAGGTTATGTGAAAGAGGAGAGACTGTTGGCGATCGAAGATCAGGAGTACTTTGAAGTATCTTGCGAGAATATAACTTTAGATGCGGATTTTATAGAAGGATGGCCGCAATTCATTCAAGACCTCAATGAAAATCCTGCTGAAGTTGTAAATCTATGGGGAGCTGTTATGCATAAGGTAAGTCACTTGCTAGACAGCTGACGCTGCACATGATGAGAACGTGATAAATGTATGAAATTAACGATAACATCTCTACCAGATGGTACACGACTTCTTGAAGAATGAAGGTGATGAGATTGGATTGCTACCGCTAATCGATGGGAATAAAGAAGCGTCTAAAGGCGATGCTACATCTGCGGGGTACAACATATCTGGATTCATCGGAGTTGCTAGAATCCACGCTGGGTTGATGAAATTAGAACCTATCACTCCTTTGATAAAAATCAATTCTTCATCTATCGGTATACTGATCCTAGTTTGATTATAAAGTATTAGACTGATTAACATTATATCTTTCTATGGCTTAGGAAAATTTGTGACAATCCGTGGAGCAATCGTTGGGACTGGAACTGTAAGGCCAGTCTGTTTACAGTTAGCATTCTTGTGCAGAATTTGCGAGACAGAATTCGTCGTTAATCAGCCTTACGGCTTATACACGCCTCCTACAAAATGCGGTGTCAGTGAAGAATGTTCGAACAAAAACCAATTCGAGCCAGTTGAAACCTCAGAATCTACTTTAATGATGGATTCTAGGAAAATTAGGATACAGGACATGCAGAATCCTGAGGTGTGTTAAAAATAATCCGTGTCTTAAACCGAAGTAATGTTAATTGAATCAAATTGACTTGTTGCTAGTTGGAAAGAGGAACAGTACCTCGTACAATCGACTGTGAGTTGACCCACGGAATGGTTCATAAATGCAATACGGGTGATGCAGTTACAATCACAGGAATTGTTAAGGTTATACCAAATCGAAGATTCAACTAAGACAAAGGTTAATCGTTATATGCTGGTTATGTCATATTACTATAAATTATATACTTCATAGATGAAGAAAGAGGTCCAGTATAAAGGCGAGCAAAGTCTTCATGATCTTTATATCGAAGCTATTGGGATGAAAAACCATAAGGAATCTGAGAGAACAATGGGAGGTCACTGGTTCAGCTTTAGCAATATTGATTATTGCGCTATTGGCGTAAGTTAGGGGAACAAATATTGCATTTAACTTGGTCATAGGTGGGTTTGAATTGATGTTTTAATTCTACAGCACATCCATGATACAAAGAACTTGTTTCGACTTATGGTTGCTTCACTGTGTCCCTCAATATATGGACACGAGTTGGTGAAGGCAGCACTAATCCTTTCTCTGTTCGGAGGCGCAGCTTCTGATAAAGACGAATTATTATCTCGTCGTGATGATATTAATATCCTTATGGTTGGAGACCCAGGAATCGGGAAATCTCAGATGCTCAAAGTAGTAGCGGAAGTTGCACCACGAGGTTGGTCCAAGTATTGCCATCATTTTACATCAACACTTTATCAGTTTACCAGTGTTAAAGGGAGTTTATTAGTTGTTGACTTATATGTGCAGCTGTTTACGTTTGTGGAACCGGAAGTACTGTTGCTGGATTGACAGTTACTCTAGTCAGAGAAGGGGATGAATTTTCGTTGGAAGCTGGGGCTCTCATTATGGGTGACCGGGGAGTGTGCTGCATTGACGAATTTGATAAAATGCAGAATCAGCACCCAGTAAGGCATTTATTTTATCTTTCACGTAGTTGTTCGAGCGTTGAATTGAAGCTTTGTTCTTGTGTAGGCTCTCCTGGAGGCGATGGAACAGCAAAGTATTAGTATTGCAAAGTCAGGCGTGTTTAGAACACTTCCTGCAAGAACGACAGTTATTGCGGCATCAAATCCTGTCGGGGGACATTACAACAAGTTGAAAAGCATCAATGAGAATATCAAAATAAGTTCTGCGTTGCTGTCTCGATTTGATGTAGTATTCATTCTATTGGATAAGCCAGACAAAGTACTTTGATTCATTTAATACTTTGTAATGTAGTGTTCATTGTTCAGTATTGGATTTACTGTTTGAAAGGACTTTGACCAAAAAATCGTGGAGCATATTATGGGTGCAGGAAGTTCACGGGGGCACAAGAAAGCCAATAAATCGGATGAATCCTCATCTTCAAGCAGGAACAATTCCAACATTTCAGGGTTCGCAATCCCGTTGAGGTATGATAAATTGATAAATGACTCTGTTTTTCATAATGGGAATTTTGATAGCAACTTTGGTGGTAGGGACCGTTTAAAATTGCCAATGGATGAACTAGCAAACTTGATTCCTCATCATTTGATGCGCAAGTATATTGCATACGCAAGACAATACGTCAAGCCTAAGATATCCCGAGAAGCAGGTGCGATTTTGAAGGAATATTATTTGAGACTGAGAGTGAAGCATAGAATGGCTGATTCGACTCCAGTTACTACCAGACAGCTAGAGTCCCTGGTTCGGCTAACCGAGGTAATTTACTACTCCAATATTTCAAATAAAGATATCATGATCAGATGACAATTTTTGTTATAAATGTTGTTCATGTGAACGAATAGGCCAAAGCAAAAGTTGAATTGAGAGAAACAGCCACAGCAGATGATGCGAATGATGTGTTGGAAATTTTTGAATCAAGTTTGTCAAGTGCTTTTGATGATGATATAGTAGCAGTGTCTGCATTATCGGAGTCAATACTTTTGAGCTCTCAAAGACCTTCGGGAGGGACTCAAGTACGGAGTCAGGTACGTGCTGTTGCAGTTAAAATGTTTTGCTTGCTACGAATAGCTGCTCATAATGTTGTATAATTTATAGGCAAAGCAACTAGTCTCTTCATTACAAAAAGTCGCAGATCAACAAAGTAAAAACATTTTCTCTGTGAATGAAATTAAAGCAACAATCAGGAAAGCCGGTTTGAAAGCGTCACCCGAGTCTCTCATCTCGCTGTTGAACAACGAGGGTTATCTCATTAAAAAAGGCGGTGATATATACAAATTAACAGTTTCCGACTATTGATTCTTATCAAAACTAAAAAAAGTTTAATTAATTTTAACATTCTTTAAAAGTTAAAATAAATACATGAATGTAAATTAGTTTCGATGATTCAAAATTATTGAGGATTTTGTTGCCATCTGAGGCAAAATCCTGTTGAACTGTCAGTGGGTGGTACTGTAGCAGCTGGGCTGGATATTTCTCCCGAATCAGTTCTGAAGTGAAGTAAGAATGGTCGAGCGCTCGCTGAAATTCAAAATTAGGTTTTACTTTGATTAATGTCAGTATGTCAGCCTATCCCTGGAACTTACATCGAACGTAAGCCGAGGTGATTTGGGTAGGCCATGTTGCATCGCAAAAGCGGTCTGTTGTAGATGTAGCAGTTGCAGGAACAGCTCCAACAGCTACAAGGGGGTAAGATATCCCCCCCATGATTGTTAAGTAATCTCCCAACGCAGTACCGGTAGCTGGTGCACACGGTCCTGGAGCTGTTGCAGCAGCAGCAACACCCGTTCCTATCCTTACGTCTCCAGGATTGCATGGTGTCCACTGAATAAGTTAGTAGCAACATTTTATTAAGCTCTCAAACCTAATTCATAAGAATTGTGTAGTGTTTCGTGAACCTCAATGAATCTCATTCCATCTTCCTGTCGAATGCAAGACGAGTAGTCCATGTTGGCTAAATGTATTCCTCCTTGGAAATTAAAAGATTCAACACGACCCGATATGCCTGTGAAATATTGTAGACATCCTGTTGGGGCTACTGTAGCTGAATTGCAAGGAATCATGAGTATTTCAATGTTCCAAACTCGATCTCTGTTAACAGAACCACTTAGCAAGAGGTTGAGGGTGACAGTGTCACTAGAACCGTAGTTAACGTAGACTGAAATATAAAAGTACAATTCGTGAAGTATTATTAATATTTTAGTTTGATTTTAGACTAAAAGATCATTCGTACTGTGTTGATTGTTCATGTTTCCGCATATGTTGGGAATATTTCCTCCAGAAGACCTGAATTAAAATGAAATCTCATTAGTGTTAGCAGCAGGACCTTTGTCACGGGTTCTCCCTTCAAGCCTTATTAAACCACTTGCACTCGTTTTGGGGTATCGTGAGAACAGGTTAATTAGTGATTCCAGTAGTTTCCTATTATTATACACTTACGTGATTGCTAAAGAGTCGGTTTTACACGTTCCAGCATCATTGTTTGGAACGGTTGTAGCAGCAGCAGTACCCGCTGGAACGCCTGCAGGGCCGTCGATTTCAAATGCAATGAAGTTCAGTCTTAACTGGCACACATTCAGCTGCCTCCTCACTCGAATCTGACAGATAGCTGCCTCACTAGGATTGTATTTGGATGGATACTCAGGGCTTTGGAAAGCTGTTCCGTTTTGAGTGACAATTCCACCACATCTTGTTACAAATCTGCAGCAGACACCCAAACCTTGGGCACAACTGCCTTGAGGTACACCTCCGTTCAAAGTACATTGATGCCTGGAAGAGCAGAAACACGTCATTTTCTGGTTGAAGTTGTCGTTGTCAAAACTTACTTATTGTAGCAGATTCCATTTTCCTCGGATGTTGTCCTGCATGTCTCACTGGTAAATCTGACGATGGTGAACAACGGGAAGACTGAAAAGAAATGCAAGTATTTAAATACATTACTGATAATAACACTGACTGAGAAGGACCAACGGTTGGTATTCTATGATTTACTAACATTTAGATTGCCTATAACGTCTCGCTTCAGGACTGTAAGCGAATCCGGGATTCGAAGTATCATACACGTCTGAAGATGAGTCGTTCGAGTAGTTGAAATCCGTGTTGAATTGTTCTGGTTGGTAGTTTAAAACACTGGCCACTGCACCATTGCAATTAGTAATAAGTCCAATATACAGAACTCCAATGAGACTCCAAATCCACTTCTTGTCCATTATCACGCCAGTTCGCAACGGGTCCACTGTGCAGTTGTTGGTGAGATCACAAAAGACCGTTTGAATATCTTGAGGCACTCGTGTGTCTTTCAGTAAGACACCTTCGTCCAAGTGACCTACAAGAATTTGGTGGATGTGCTTATATACGAGGTCAGGGTGGGTGGAGAACATTATTTAAAATATCTACCGTTGCATATACGCCGATTCATATTCATCTCTTCAGCTTCAGCATGCATCAGTCAACAGCTTTGTCAAAGGAAAGTGGAATAATTCTTCAGTAAGAACGTACAAGGATTGTCATGGTCTTTGTTCATACCGTTTTTCATTCACAGTTGACCTGCATAGCCTGAAAATGAATAGTGACGCGAGAAAGCATAGTACGGCATGGCTCATAAAGTAAAAATTGTAATTAATCTGTTTCATGTAAATCAATCATTCGCACTTGTCTCAAATTGTATGAATGAGAATCTCTCTCTGTGGGCATCTCCCTCCCATGTTGTCCGTATATCCTTAAACCCTTATGAGCATCATCCTCTACTATTTCGGATTAATCTAATGGTTGTCTAATGTAGCACACACTTGATGAAAGCCTCTATTAAATCGGTACATGTCTACATAGCACACACTCCTGAAGTTTAATGAGGCATACGCATATTTTTTGCACGACTACTTGTGCATCTCTTTGGGTGTATATGAGAAACTGTTCAATTAAGCACAGGTTTAAAGCAAGCCGAGGTGCAGACAATGTTATCAAGTGTAAAGTGTGATGGTTGTTGGTTGACGGTAGTTGACTTGTTTTTGCAATAATTTGTATGTGTCATGAGTAGAAGTAATGGAATTGCAATGGTTGTGCTGTGCAAGAAGTTCTTTACACAGACAGTTTTTGAGGATGCAGTGTTTGTTACTTTTTGTCTTTGAAACTTATTTCCCAATTTCCTGTGTGATAGATGAGCAGATAAAACTAGTTTTGATTAGTTTAAGTACTTTTATGAATGTTGTTTAAGCACTATGGGTTTACCGTGCGTTGGCGTTAAGACCTTAAGACAGTTGCTTTCTTATTGTTAATTCACCAAAATGGGGCAATGCGAGAGTCTATTTATGGACTGAAGTGAATCTTTTTTGCATTGTAAACTGCACAGGTGACAGGGAGACTGAGAAACAGAGATATCTTGCACGGCGAATAAAGGATTTGGATGTTCACCATCCTTAAAATTTAATAGTCTCAATAAATCATAAATTTTGTGGCCAACTTTCTCTTCGAAACTAACAACCGTAACATTGATTTGACCTTTGAAGGTGAATAATACGGGTTCAGTGTGCATGATATAAATTGTGGGAGGAATGAGATTATGAATGATTGCAATTCATTAAATGTATAGTTGTTTTATTCACAGCTAATCCATTTCGAATATTCCAGTGGTACACTAATCCATGAGACGGGGATAACCATGCTGGGCTGCTGCTGGATACTTTGAGCGAAAGGTGGTGGGTGTCCATATTCATCAGGTGATTGTGCAAAGTCCGGTCCATCAATGAGATTTCAACATGCATACGTTGTTCTCACGAAAGATTCTCAGAGTTCCCACATTTGACTGGATTGCAGCTCAAAACATGTAATCTGGAAATCTATCAACGAAAGCATTTTATTATCCGTTTGACCTTGAATTAAAAAGTGATAATATATTAAACCTGAATGCGTCAAGAATATTTCTGAGCTGACAGATATTTCACAGTACAGCATGACATTTTAATGGACTTACTAACGCTTTCGCCCTTCACACATATTTGCTAACTTTCTCCTTCCTTCGGACGTTCAATCTGCTTTTACGATATTCTTCGCTGCTCTTGAGACGCTTAAGCGTTGCCTTGCCGGAACATTGCACAAGTAACTAAATACATGCAATGCAACTGCAATGCACCCTCGTCGTCTCACTGTGAATTCGGTTTGCAGTTTGAATGGAGTTTGTAAGTGTGAAGTGTTTAACCTTTTCGATTGCATCGCAAATGAGGCTGCTTGTACGTCTTGAGATCTCCTGTGTAGACTGACCTGTTGTCCAGTAGTCTCTTCTGTCCAGTTCCATGCAATGAGAAAATTTACCAAGTCTTCTTGATACACGATTCCACCTAGGCGAAAAATATTTCGCACTAACAATACGTGGGGATAAATAGGGTTGTTGTATGAATATGAAATCGGATTGACATGCAAGTCTCGAATGAAGAGCAGAAGGGCCATGTCAGTCTACTTATACCTTTGGAGCTTCTTCACCGGAAACTCTAATTAATATCAGTTGGTTCCCACAGGAAAGTTGAACCTTGGATCAACTGCTTTTTCCTCTCGCTCCTATTTACCTGTTTTACTTCCTTTACACTCCTTCCACGTCTCTAATCATAACTGACTTATCACCCTTTACAATCATTCTCTTTCTTGTTCTTAAACTACTATATACTGGCTACAAGTAGCAAAAGTCTGCCGTGGGTTTCGACGTACCCATTCTATTATTTCTATCCCAGGCTCATATAAGCACGAGATTGATTCATGGCTCACTCACATGAGAGATTCAATCATCCATTTACACACAAATTATTTCCTCTGGAGTAATGGATATCTCTCTATTATTTCCTAATTGCTTATGGTTTTGTCAATCAAAGCCATTCACAACAATATAAGCAGTTCACTCATGCTCATTCATACCAATTAATGACTTAGTTTACCACGTTGGAAACTCATAATCATCCTATAAAAACACTTCTCTCTCATTAAAACTAACCCTGGATTTTGTCTTGAGAAGGCATAATGCACAATGTAGAAGACTTATGAGGTACATCTTTCGACTTTTTAATGACAGGATACGTTGTAATATAAATGAAAACTGTCTCATTATTATTTTAGAAAATATAATATACCAGTTGATGCGTGTGTGCAGTTTAAAGTACAATCAGAAATTCTGGGGCTGTGTGAGGATGTTTTCAAAAGTTCAAAACTCATTTTTCATAATTATGATATGTGGCAAATATATCTCAGATGGGAACTTCCACGGGAATTTGGTTGAAGAAAACGAGGATTAGTCAAGAGCTACGTAGGAATTGTCGAAAGTCAGAAGTGTAGATGAAGATTAAGGCAACAAAGTGTAGTTTAGCTTGAGAAGCCTTTAGGTGGGTGTTGAGATTGTTGGTTCATAGTTCATACACTATCAAACAATTTAAGATTGGCTATCTGTATTCAAATATTTTCTCACAGTTTTGGCTTTTAAATGAAGGAAAAGGAAACCCTCTTCGTGTTTGCGAAATTCCCTGTACACTTTACAATAGTGATAGGTAGTTCAGCAGTAGCAATATTCGATGGTTTCTTAAGCATTAAAGCTGCCTTACAGGTGAACCTCCGCACTTTTATTTCAATCGTTAAAGAGCTGTTTTGAGTGAGGTGTCTCTCATTATAAATCACGGTGAGGTGGCAAGTGAGCTCGCACAGAGTTCTTTTTAAATGCCAGACTAACTAAACCTGTGCACACATATCTCATGCTTTTAAACTTGCTTCTGGTTATCTGAGAGACTTCTGTATTTCTACATTAGAAGAAAGGAGTTCCTCGATTACACACTTAAATAGCTGGAGTAGATTTTATCCAATTAAACTTAAAAAACGGCATTCCGCTTGTGAAGGATATTCTGTTGATGTAAAATTGACGAGTGGGATGTCGATATGTCTTGCAGGCTTAATGGTTTTCCTGTTGCAATCAAACCCTTAAAAAGCGGAATATGGGGTTCTCTATCAATTCCGGCTCGAATTATTCTCACGGAGAATGACGTGTGGCAAGAACCGCAGGTAAAGTAGGTTGTTTCGTAATGATCCGAAGTGCAATTGATTCAATTGTGATTTGTAATTATACTAATTCGGATAAACCACAATGCACATCGGATTTGGTTGCAATTTGTACTAAAAGGCGTGCATGTATTAAGGATATGCTTAATATTGTATACCTTAAAAATACTGAACAGAATCCTATTCTTAAATAACACACAGGAACGGTAGTACAAACTCGGTTTAAATCGTCAAGCCTAGGGCTTGAAATGTGATTTATGACAGTTGTATCCTAACGTGTAATTAGTTCACACCTTCTCTTAATACACGATGTGATTAAAACTTGACCGACGCGTTTATTTATAATCCTTTTTGTACTCTCTGTATTTAGTATTTGCATGCAAGGAGGTGGTTGTTGTTTATTACCTGGGGAGGTGTAAGCGTTGAAAAAGGATTGGAATATTAACCGTTAAAGATGCTGCCCAACAGTGACAGCAGAGATCTTGAATTGAGAAGGAATGAGATTGGGCGAATGGTTTAAGAGCAACTGAAAGATCGATATCAGAATCAGAATTTCAACGTGTCAAAATGTCTCACGTTGTAACTTATAAAGTGAATTGATCTAACGTAATTCAAAGCTGTTGCATTTTAATGAACTTTTTAAGAAATTCCTCTTCTGAAAATGTCACTGTGAAGATGATATTCTGAGTAGGGATGTCATCTAAGGTGCTTTACAAGTCTCATTTTGACTTTACATACATACAGAAGCAGAAGCATCTGACAGGGTTTAGTGTCCACCTTAAGCATCGCTAAATGTCACTTACATTTCAATACAGTAGGATTTATTGAGGATATAAAATAACGTTGAATCTAACGGATTTTATAACAATACTAGCAAAAGAAAGGCGTAAAGTAAAGCAGACGATCTTATGAATGAGCTATAACTTGTTTCGTGCTTCCTGTAAGTCCTGTACCCTTTGTTTTGTTTGACTGCTTCAAATCAAAGTATTGCAGGGCTTAAAAAATAGTCTCAAGGTTCAGTTAAGGCAGGATGGGCCTTGGAGGAGTTACTTACATTCACTCACTCACTTTCCATCTGTTGTCTGTCAGGAAGGCTGGCTTTTTATAGAAGCACATCTTTTAAGAAATCATCGGAAGTGAAGATGATTTTTATGAGAGTCACGTACGAAATAAATGCCCCTTGATTGTCTTAAGTCTAGAATATTTAAGACTACGTAATAGACTAACATGCTATTTCCTTGCATTACAGTATTGTTCGAGTGACTGAGTGCTTCATGAGAAAATCTCCAATTAATACTAGGTATCACTTTAGGCGAATGGAAATTGTGTTTATTTGTTGTAAAGGAGACTAATATTTTCTACACTTCAGCAACATGATTCCTCTTCAACAAATAAAATTACAGGTTGCTTCGCCTTGTAAATTGCATCAGTAATTATTAGTACAGCAAACAGGGAATTACAATATTTTAGTAGGACTGCAAAAAACACTTGCGATTGCTGAAAAAGTGCATATCAGATACAGTCTGAACTTTTAACCCCTTAATCTAACTTATAATTGGATAGAACATAATACTCTAATTTAAAGTTCGATGGCTTAACTTCCGGTCTAATGTGGTAGGGGACAATGCATTTTTTGGAATTGTGTCCATGCAGCAACAAGTGGAGCCTTTAGGGTGAAGAAGACAATCCCTGTGACTTGGGACTGTCTAATCAGTTAAAACAAAAGAAACAATATTGCCAAACCGGTTCTGCTTACTTTTTATGAAAATCTCCCATTTAAACACCTGAGTAATGCTTTCCTCAGTCTCTCGCGAAGAAGAATTTTCAACTTTCTCAGAGATCACTGGAGTGTGACACTCACGTAATAAGTGTTATTCCTTGCTCCCTCTGAGCACAGAAGAAACTAAAAGACCCTGACCAATGATGAGAATAAAGGAGACTTGTAGTTTAGTAGCCGTTTTAATGTAATAGTAGATTTCAAATTGAGATAACCCCATTTTTTATTTTCCTTCTCTTCCAGCTCATAGAAATAACAGCTCAAAGATATTACCGAGTTTTACAAACAGTCTGAAAACAACAATTTTAGATTCGTGGGTCCTCAGAAATATATTTTTCTGTGCATTTCCTCATCATGAAATATTGATCCTGTCATTGTCTTACACAATAGTACTGTTTACCATATAGAGAAATTAACAAATCTTTTATGCTTCCCATCATAAGGAAAAAGTTGCAAAACTACACCCGTTAAATTCAGAAACAAGAAGTATAACACAAACACAACCAACTTTGAATAATATTATTCGTCTTTCATCATGCTTTCCAAGTTTTAATAAAAGGCCTACTTGGTAGGTGCATACAACTGTACGACACTTAATGGAAGCAATTTATGTTATTACAAGTCGAAGCCGTATTCTACTAGTCTATGTCCCAATAACTTAATTGACATTTATTTTTACAGCCACGACCTAGAGATAGGCTTCATTTAAAATTCGACACTACCTTTTAGAAAACATGGTACTTTGACTATCAAATTCAACCCACTTAGCATAGCACTCCGCACTTCCACTGCTTAAGATTTAAAACACATCTATACCCACCCAATCATCATGCCATTTAGTGGCTGGCAAGATAATAAAAACTTTTACACATTTAGCATGGCACTCCTATGTAGCTTCATTTTTAGGAATCCGAAATCTCCGAAGATATTGGTAAGTGATTGTAAGAGTAATACAGTCAGAGGAACAACAGAATTAATTGCACTTAAAATTCAGTGTGCGAACTTCATCTCTCTATCCAACAGAATAAAATGTCAAGGCGTCCAGGGTTGTTGCGATTTTTACGTTTAGAACCTAAATGTTGTTCTAGTCTTGAACGTAGGTATATAAAATTAGTAGTAGAAAAAGTTGGGCACGGATCACAGATGATTATCAAACGGGTCATGGCGTTGTTGTTCAACTTCTGCTGCTGCCGCGAGACGTTCGTTTTGATTTTTCATACTTTCAGGGGCTTGTATAACCCCGTTGGCTTCCTTCTGAGGAAGATCCCCATCAGGAGATTGATCATCTTGCACTCCTAAGTCTTCTTTTAGCGGCCCATCTCTGTCATCTTCAGCTGCGTCTAAATTTGGTGCTCCATCTCCATTCCTCCTGTTAATATTGTTGTGATCTTTCTTATCATCTCCAGTGTCATGAGCCCCTGGAACAGGTAAAACTCCTCCATCCCCTGCAAAGTCTTCACCTCCATTGTTTGGATCTCCTTGAGCCTGTGGCTTGGGAAGACCTTCAATCTGCTTTGCTCCAGCATCTGGCCTCATTTCATTTTCTGATAAGATCATTTTAGTAGTACTATTAGAATTTCATGAATCAGCAACCATACGATACTACAAGTGTGACATTACGTCCAGTGTAAACACAGCTCGCAAACCAGCATAAGTACATTTTATTGTGCATAGAAGTATCGAATGAAGTAAAAACAAGCAAATAAAGTGCCACAAGCTAGTCAATTGCTAGTGCAGGAAGATGAGTGAATTAGTTTAGCAAAAGAAACTTACTAGGGCGATCCAAGACACTGAACCTAGCCTTAGCTCTACGGAGCTTGGGGTCATCAAAAATCAAAACAGGACTTCCATGGCTCAGAATTCCACGGTCTCCTTCGTTCTTAACGCTAACGTGAATTTTAGAGCTTGGCTTTAACCAATCACCCGCATGATCCATCCACCCCTTAGGGTAAGGAGCTGCATTAGACAGGAGAGCAAAAGCATGCATCATCATAAACGTCGAACGTTACAATAACCAATTGATTAAACTATTACAAGGAAAAGAAACAAGACTCATGCACAAGTTAGCTGACTGATAAAATTTCAAAAATCAACTGATCACAATTCCCAAGCGGAACAACCACTAACTGGATTTGGAAAGTTAGAAATATCAAGCATAAGCTATTCGCAGCCCGTATGTTTTAACGTATCTCAAATGCCCAACTATAACCTATGTATTCTAATTATGGACAAATAAATGAAAACAAAATTACCAGCAGGGTCAACTTCCACAGCAAGAGCTCCTTGGTCAACGGGTTGTGCAGCTGTGTCGACGATCGGAGGGGCTTTCGCTGGTGTAGATTTACTTGTAATGGTTTTGTTCCAACCATCTGATAATTTCTTCTGAGCATCTTTGAGATCTTTCTCAATTCTACTTAATTTATTGTTTTTCTCAACTAGCTGTGCTTCTAATGAAGTAACACTCGCCTTAAGTTCAGCAATCTGTTTGTCCTTCTTTTGGAACTTGGAATCTGAAGACGCCTGTGCAACAAAAACAAATTCCGATAAGCTACTATTCATTGCCAAATCTTCAATTCCCGAAAGTGTCTTGTAAACACACTTACAAGATCATCTCTACAATTCTGTGCGGCTTGTTTAGAATTTTCCAAATCATTCTGGAGCGACTTAATCTTTGAATCTTTGCTTGTAATCTCTTCCTTGGCCTTTTGGTCAACGAGTATTTCGCGTTTCAAGTTGTTTTCAACTTTGTCTTTAATTTCTTCTACTTTCTCCAAGTTAGCTTGCAACGCATCATTTGTTTTGGACCTGCGAAAATAAAAGTCCGCCGGTAAACCAACAAGCCTTTAAATTGCGTCTACCGTTATTTTAGCCGCATACAATACTTACAATGAGATGACTTGCTGCTCCAAATTGTGTTCCTTAAGGACCAACTCCCTGTTGAAGGTAGAAAGGGTCCAGTAGTTGTACAGAACGATGACGCAGAAGACGGTGAGGGCTCCGAGGATGATATTCGGACTGCACTTGCCGTGAGTATGCATTCTCATCTTCAAGTCAAACGTGTGTGAGGGTCTTAATGATCCACTGCGGCGGAACTTCCACACATCCCCAGTTGATGTGGAACTTATTTTTTAATTTCACAACCGAGTTAGCACTATCAGCACAATGTAACTAATATTAAGATAAGCAGTTATTCGGCTCACATCAAGGCTTAATCTTCTCCACTTAAAACTTGAAAGCGAAAGTATATTAATCCTGTTGTTTATTGTGATGAAAATGACTTTCATTTGCCAACACGGCACACACTCAGGAATACTCGATGACTT
>JAQGAB010001489.1:0-16101 GCA_034696565.1 Isotomurus graminis
AGGTTGCAGAGGAGTGCAAAACTGAGTCTGACGGAAATAAAGTAGCGGTGATCAAGAAACTGGAATACTGTCGATGTTAACTGGCGTTGTTGGAAGGCATGGGACAGGAAAAACAAGCGATGTTTCTTGAAGACGTCATGGAAAGCGCGTCTGGGAATGAAGTTCAGTTGAAGACTTCACTCGAAGCGATCCATAAGGACAAAAAGAAGACACTGGGACAAAAGGCAGCAGCAAATATTTTTCTGATTGGAGAACTCTTCAAGGCTGACGTGTTGACTCCGAAGATCATAAAAGAATATGTCACTGCACTATTCAGTAAGTTGATAATACTGAAAATATAGAAGTGGATATGAAACACGATGTATTTTAATTTTGTTGGCTACAGAGGATGATAGTGATAGTGCCAACGAAGAAAACTTGTTCAAGTTGTGTTTGCTGTTCACTCTGGTTGGGAGAAAACTTGAAAACGACTTGAAGAAGATTGTGGAGGAACCGAAGGAGAAAAAGGCAAAGGAAGATAATTCAGATGAGTCTTCTGCAGTTTCGGATTCGGACGAAGACGTCGTCGATGAAGCAACTGAACCCAGCGCCAAGTGGATTTCCAAGTGTTTTTCAAAGCTAAAAGATTTGTGTAAGGATTCGGATTTGTCTGCAGAATTGAGATTATTCATGGTGGTGAGTTAAAACAAGTCTGAATAAGAATGAGTTCTGTAACAATTTATACTTTTTCAGGAAGTTTTGGAACTGCGTAACAACAAGTGGATGCCAGATGGCTTTCCAAACTCGTTGGAGGTGGAATATGTGAATTTGCAGGGCCCTCGAAAACGAGGAAATGACGGAAATCTGAAAGAAGCTGATAATCTTCTCAAGCTTAGCGAACAAAGTCTGAGAAAAACGGGATCTTCACGCTTAGGTAGAATTATTGCATGCAAATCCACTGGTGGAAGGCCACCGCGCCGGACAAGCGCTTTGCAGAGTTGTTGCAGAAAATCTTGTGGAGGGATGGGGGACTGACAGGTACGAGAGAAGAATACATCTGAATGCCTAAATTAAAGTCAGCAGTGAACTTCATTAATTTGGTTCCTTCTTATTTGTTATTTAGACACTCATTCCAATTATATTAACTATGACTCATGAGACCTCTTATAGGATAGTTTACTTTAGTTATTTACTCTCAAACTATGTATGACTAGGAACATAAAATTGTGACGAGCAAAGGAGTAGTGTGTGTAGTGTCAAGAGGTATTGTATTCGTATAAATAAATGACAACTGCAACTATATTCACTGATTTGTTAAATGGCTCATAAAATGCTATGCTTGAATGTGTCTTCACCATGTTATGGTACTCCTGACTATGTGCATTCAGGGCTAAAGCGGAAAAGTGAAAGTACCCGAGGGAAAGATGACGGGAAAAACTGGTAGTCCGTATCGATCTGTTTTTTACTAGAGAAGTGCTTTCATCATTTGAACGCAGTGACTGAATTCCGATCATGTGGGGAAACTACCAAGGACAAGAGAAGTGCGTTTCCTAAAGGAAATGTTTTAAGGTTTAAACATGGTAATGGAGATAAGTGTGGACGACATAGAATTAGATGAACTAGACGAGTTTTCCCTCAGTCCGTTGTCTTGTCATAGTAAGACATCAAGTTATAGTTGGATTAATAAAATCTCCATCGTTGATTTGACTTTAAGTGGTAAGAGGGACACATTTCTTTCTGCATGAGTTTACGGGAATTAATCTTTATATGTAATTGTGTTGAATAGGAACAGATCTGTCTCAAAGAATAGAACTCTCAGCTGCCAATGGTCCGACTTTCCGTACAGAACTGAAGAAACGGAGTGACGAAAATGGTCAGGAGATTTCTGATCAGAAGCAACTTTCTATTTTGAGTAATAACAATGAGAAGTTGCTGACTGTGGACTACTCAAAGGTACTTAAGATGATGTCTATTTCGTTATTAATGATTCATGATTTATAATGAAATTCAATTTCAGGATAGAGAAAGCTTTCACTTGATGGAACCTGATTCCAACTCATTCATCGCGTTTTTCATTCTGCTCAATAATAACTCATCTGGTAACCGTAATACACGGGAAGAAGTGAAGATACACAATGTCATTGATAATGAAATATACCTCGTGGATATGCATACGAATCCTTATCGAGTTCAGGTAATCTCCAACAATAATAATCCCATTAAGCTCGATGCTTATTCTAATCTAAATAAGGCTCTATTTTTTTGGCAAAGCACAAAACCATCTGCCTTATGAAAGATTTTAAATTTATGCAGAAACGCATTTTAGGTATCAAAACTAGACACTCCAGAGTTTGTGTCAGTGATCATCGGTTTCGTGACTTTCTACTAGTTCCTTCGTGAATACTTTTACTCAAGCTGGTTGTTGATGATTCTTATTGTGATACTACTATGAACAGATAAGGTCCGAGAGCGGGGAGGAGATGGGAATAATAAGCAAGCCACCTCCGAAGTGGACAAAGATTCTGTCTGGAACGATGACACTCACCTTCACGGGAGATGAACGAGGAGGACTTACCTCTCGGGAGAAAGTTATTCTGCTGGGATTCCTTGTTGCTCAAGTATGCAACGATAAATCTACTGGGGAAAGATTTAAGATAATGCTACGAATGTTCTCATAGGGTATTGTTGGACTGGACTATTGGAAGACCTCGACCAGTGGAATTCTGACGGTTTACGTGTTGTGCATCCTCCTCTTCAGTAGCCTTGTGATTTGGACTTACCTCAGATTCCAAGAAGATACACAAGCTCCGCATCCGAAGTTAAAAATGGGACTGCAACTGAGTGAATGAGGTGGTAACAGAAAAAGACTTTACTACTCGTTCGTTCTCTAAACTTCCTGCCTCTCTAGTAATACATAATAGTTAATATATTGAACATTTGTTGGCATATATAGTTTGTGTTGAGCCTTTAAGCGGAGTAAGTGGGGATTTTTATAGATTTACTCTTTGACTCGATCTGAATAAAAAAAAGAAACGTGGATTATTATTATGAAGGATTACAATTATTAAAGAGTGTAAAGGTGAAGTTACCTTTTCCTTATGAGAATTATCGCAAGAATGATTGTGACCAAGAGGAAGAAAATGAATAATCCTAAGAATATCCAGAAGAGTGTTGGGTATACTTCCAAATCTGTGATTTCTTCTCCCAGTTCTTGAATGTAGGGGACAGTTCGGAGCCAGAAAAGAGCCTCCTAAGAAGTTAATGGAAGTTTGGTCAGAAGCAACTCTTGATAAGCAGATTAAGGATATTACTTACCCCTTTGCGATAATCGATTCCCATTGGAGCAGGAACAGAAGTAATGTTGTAGTAGTTGATGTTTCCAGGTCGGACATTTCTCCATGGAATGGAGTTTGGAATTGTGGACAGTGCGGCCGCAGGGCTTCTGTATGTTTAAGAAATTATAAAATGTCAATCATGTTCTGCTGTGTGGTATCTTAAGTCTTTCATTTCTTACCCTGAGCCAGCAAAAGACACCCATATCTTGACCATCGTGTCTGAAACAGACTCATCAACTCCGGACAGTTTTTTGTCAACGTTTCCAGGATAGA
This sequence comes from Isotomurus graminis, assembly GCA_034696565.1. NCBI lineage: Eukaryota > Metazoa > Arthropoda > Collembola > Entomobryomorpha > Isotomidae > Isotomurus > Isotomurus graminis. Next base: position 3,588 of record JAQGAB010001489.1, read on the forward strand.
AAGTGAATGGATCAAAGAGATACAAGAGTTCGTCAGCTTGTGACACGCCATAATCGAAGAGAGGGTGGTGGACTCCACTTCTTCGCAAGTTCTCAATTAGTTTAGCAATCACACTTGGTGATCTCGGAGTCTTGTGGGTGAACACATAAGAATACACTGGAGATTTGGAATCACTCGCGAGTTTTTCTAGTGTCTCCCAGTGGCAGCTGTAGCTGGTTGCATCTCCAATTAGCTGTATGGGAAGTTATGGAAAGTTTTAGTGCATTGGTTTCTACTATTTCGACAAAGAAATTACAACTTACCTCAACCATTTCAGAAATGACCCGTTTGGTGTCATTTTCGAAGTCGATTCCCTTAAAGTATTGGCTCATCACTGCATTCTTGACTACATCAATTTCAGTATCGTCATTCATCATTGCTCGAAGCAACTGGGGGAGAAGTTCGTTCTCGACGTATTCCGAGTCTTTGAGTTTGGCAGTGCCTATTTTTTCATGAATGGAAGCGTAGCCAATGAGACCTTCGTCTTGAACGACTCCAGTCATCACGGGAACTTGAGCGAAGGCTCCAGCATCCATGAGTTCATTTGGAGGTCCGGGGAGAAAGGCTTCGTCGCCTCTCCACTCGGCGTCCACAACTGGAGCTGTTCTGATTGGGAAGATGTACACTTCCAGGAGTTCTTGTTGGGCTGCAATAATCTCATCCGGTGTCTTTTCTCGGAGACACGCAGCGAGTTCTTCTGAGCCTCCAGAACAGCCAACAGCTTCTCCAAGTTCCATTGCGTACTCTGATGGCTTTGGTTCTATTGCCCAGTCACAGAAAGCTGATCCAGATTGAATGATGGCTCCGTGGAACAAACCTTTAGTCATATAAATGAGAGGTATTGGCTGAATATCAAACATCTTTGACGATTATACTGTCTTACCAAGAGCCTTGGGAGACATCATCAAAAGATGGACGGAAGAAGCTCCAGCTCCATTTCCGAAAATAGTTACTCTCTGCGAACTTCCTCCAAAGTCTCTGATGTTCTGTTGAATCCACTGAAGGGCAGCGATTTGGTCGAATCCCCCGAAATTGCCTGCAATCGCATTATCCCCAGTGCTCAAATAACCAAATGCTCCCAGGCGGTACGAAACGGTAACGAGGAGCACGTTTTCAGTTTTCATGAATCGCCGTGGTCCGGCTGTATCACTGGATCCGTACATGTACCCTCCAGAATGGAAGTAGACCATCACAGGAAGAAGTGCTCGAGAGGATCCTCCTCGTCCTCCTCCAGAATCTAAATCATCAGTTAAACACCTTATCACATTATCAGTTTAATGGAGTATCAAGTAACCCCTTAAACATTCCCATAAGCTCACTTGGAACTTGTGGAGTAAAGATGTTGAGGTAGAGACAATCCTCAGACCCCACAACTCTGTTCCCCGTCAGACTCCACTGAGCACATGGAGACTTAAAGCCCGTAGCTTGGACAGTTCCAGAGTTGAGTTCCACAACTTCCGGTTCCTGAAGTAATTATACTCATTCAAGTTATCTGTTTGAAATAGTTTGAATATAAATAATCTGCAAAGATCCAACCTGCCATCGCTCAGCTCGAGCGTATTGAATGCCTTTAAAGGCATAGTAAGTAGCTCCTAATGAGTTCCTGTCCCTTGGAACAGATTCCCTTGTCCCTGTGAAGATAGTTCCTTTGGAAGTCTGAATGGACACCCGAGTCTCTTGACTCCTTCCTTCGTAGGCAAGGAGAAGAGTGAGCACAAATCCAAATCTCATGGATGCCCACATAATCCTCCACAACTAATAATGAGGTTATATTTCAAGTGTCAATCTCAGAGTCAGAGGAAGGTAAACACTTCAATCAGTGGAATGATCTCAAGAACACTTCTGGTTACTCTCTCTCCGTGATCTTGAACTGCTCAAATCTTTTTCTAATAGGAACACGCACAACAAAATTGAATTAATGAGTGAGGTTGAACGACCCTAAAGTGTTGAATTAATTGGCTAGATTGCCAATTAAATTGGCTTGAGTACAATTAATAGTTTACGCACAAGAGACCCAATCCCCCAGAGTGGCTGAAAGGGAAGGAACGATGAAGAGCTGATGATGTGTGGGAGATGGTTTGGTAACTTGAAGGCAAAAGAGCTTCGAGCCAAGTAAAAAATTAAGTATTGGAATTGGTCGGATTCAGAAAGTATATTGAATGAACTAAAGCTTCTAGTTTCTAGTTTCTAGCAGAAAGGTTTGAAAACACAGTTAGTTTAGAGTTTAAAAATAAACTGTGCAAATGGCACACACGCATCAAGACATCAAGAAGGCGAAAGGAAGGAATGAGTGCCAAAAGGAGATCGGTATCGTCATTAATTTTGAAATAAAGTTTTGAATTTCACGAACCACCATAAGGAAACTAAGGAAAAAGAAAGGAGAGGCTGCTGGTGTGTGTGGTGGACGAAGAATACGAATGACTAATAAATGACTTCCACTTGTGGGTGTGGGTCTCTCTTTATCATCATCGTCACCTTCTGGCATCGATTAAAGGTTCTCTAGTTTCTGGTTTTTTGTTAGTAAGAAAGATTCATTGTGTATCCTTTGTAGAAATGTATGTTAAGCATCAAATTTTGATTGTAAAGAAAACACATTCACAAGGCCTTTGGTTTGGTATGTAAACTAAAAGAAGGTTTTGAAATCAATAAACTTTATTTCAGCATTAGGTGACTTACACATGGGGTCTGTATGTATTTTATATATTTTTAAAATACTTTTACTATACCGTTTAAGAGTTTGAGACGAACACAAGGTGCTCTGCGTGTGGAATAGTTTCTTAAGTAAAAGAGTTATGCACACACGTTGTTACACATACTTTCATACAGTTTGCGTCATGACTTTCATTTTATCGGTAATAAACCTATGAATGGAATTTCATGGTGAGATTAGTGTAAAATCAATATTTATTGGATTAAATGTTTTCTTGCCACACATTATGGATATTCTTTTAAAGGCACACACACACGGAGTGATGAATGGGAACACTTCTGATTGAGTCTTGCTTGGGTTTCCAGTTTAATGATAAGGTTGATGTGGTATTTGAAAAATACTCGTAAATCTTCTTGTGAACTTTGTTACACACATATTTAGTTGGCAATGAATCGCTTATAGTTGCCTGTAGAGTAGTTTAGTTAATATATAATCTTAGAATGCTTACTGCTTTCACTTTGAGGTGATAATTAAACTAAATATGAAGCACCATGGGGTATTGTAGGACACGTTGAAGACTGAACAAAAGACAAGACAGTACTGAACAGTAGTTGAGTAACGTAATGAATATACAATGAAGTTTAAAAAATACATTTTAGCGTGTGTGACCCACTTTACATGATGACACAAGGAGCAGCACAACAAACAGGTAGGCAAACAGGTACGGGCACCGCACCCCCACCTCCCTTTTCAGAATGCTTAGACTTCATCTTCTCCTTCTCCTTGTATTCTCGCTTCATCTTCATCTTCCCTTTGCCCTTGTCTCCTTCTTGGGATGCCATGAGGGCTTCTTCCTCTGTCTTTTGGAAGATCTGACCTGGAGGGAAGTACACGGGGGGACCTGCCACGTTCCGCGTACCGTCTGTCTCCGATCGAGAAATGTTCTTGCGCTGAATGAGCTCTGCGTCTTCGTCTATCTGTCTGTGTTGGACGTTCTCGTCGATTCGAACTGATCTTAAGGCCTGAACTGGGTGAGTTCCTGGGCCGTATGGGATTGACTTGTGGGGTCCTGGACCGTCACCTCCGTATCGGGTGGTCGAAGATTCCTGCGAGAGAAAGTGGGTATTGTCAAGTAATCTCAGGGCTTTAAATTATTAATGTAATGTTGGAATTGGGACAATGAAGAATACCGAGTATGAAGTGTCTCCGAATGTAGCAAGAAGTTCGTCCAGTCGCTTGGGAGTCTCACTGTCAGCCCCCTTGGGTGGGTGTGGTGAAGGGAATCTCTTCACAGGCGACAATTCCCTGTCCGTGCGATGCTCAGTGGTGGTGGTGGATGTGTAGTAATTGGCTGCTTTCCGTTCTGGAGGGTCATCGTAGTTGCCTCTGTCGCGGAGTCCAGTGTCTCTTAAAATTGGTAGTGGAACTCCACCCACAGGAGGGCGGCCGCTGGCAGATGACGATGTGCTAGTTGTAGTGGATTGCTTGTAAGAAGTCAAAGAAGACTGCTGTTGTTGTTGATGCTGATGTTGATGCTGCTGTGAGCTCTGGAGGATCTTTCTGATCATTGGAGGCGTCTTAAGAGCCTCTGTTGGTTTTGGAGGTGGAGTGACGCTGCGTCCAGTGTCAGTAATAAAGTCCCTGCTGTACTCTCGAGTAGTTGTGGAAGATGGTTTGATGGGTGTGCTTGAGTAGAGAGGTTGTCCGAGGTTCGTGTCACGAGTTGACTCCATGTAGGTTCGTTTGCTTTCAGATGTCGAAGTGGATGAAGACTGAAGTCGCGGAGTGCTGCTTGTTGGGGCCCTGAAGTCTGAGGGAATCAAGTCTTCTAGAATTCGTTCTGCTCGGTGGTCGTCTGTCGAGAGGGGTGCGATTCCGGACATGTCTCCGGGGCCACCTGAGATTCCAAGAGATTAAGTTATGAGGTAATCACATCTATAGGATGATGTTGTTGGAGGTAGTAAAATGTCTCAAGGTCAGCTGGACCATCACCTTTGATCAAAGTAGTGTAGGAGGCTTTAGCATAGAACTCCTTGCGTTCTACTTTAGGAGACGAAGATGTGGTGTAAGTAGTTCCAATAGGCGTGGGAGACGAAGGTCCTGACTCTGAAAGTGAAAGAACCATTAGCACCTTCGTCTGTGTGTACTAATAAGGCTCATCCTACACACAAAAGTTCATTTCATTCCTAATTGAATTCTTACTCAGGATGGTCGTGCTGTTTGCAGGGGCGAGGAATTCAATCTGAGGATCCCTGTATCGACTGGATGATGAAGATGTTAAGTCATCTGAGAAAGCCACAGACTTCTCTCCGTAGCGAGTGGTACCTCCGCCAGATCCAAAGGTGCTTCCTGTGAGGGGAAGCGTCTGACCTCCTGATTGATTTCCATACTCCACCCATTTCTCATCTACTTGTTGAGCTGGTTCATCATTGACCTGAGTCCGCTGGGTCATACGAAACTCTCTGTATTCATTGGCACCACCCAACTGAGTGTCAGTTGGGATTACAGTTTCTTGCAAGTCCTCCAGAAGTCGATCTGGTAGTTTGGAAATAAAAAGTAGTTAAAATGAATCCATGCCAAGGAGGTCATGACTTTAAGGATTTATTACTTAGACGGTGGTCCCAGTCTGGAGTTCCGGTGACATTCGAATGACTCACTTGATTGACGCGACTTACTGTCGTCATCTTTCGCTATACAGTCAACTGACTCCGTATCTGTAAATCAGAAGATCTCGTGTTAGGCTTAGTGTATTGCTTACGAGCAACACCCACAGGAAAGTTGATCTTGCAGAACAAACAAGTGGCTGTTGTGCTGATTTTGGCTTTGGGTGCAATTTTATGGACCTGTGGTGGGATTAAAGGTTTGTTCAGAGTATGGACGTATTTTCAAATCGAATTCTACGATCATACGGAGTTTTTTGTTTGTGTTAAAATCGGCAATTCTCGAATATCTCGAAGTGACTGATATTTTTAGACATATCCGTTTTGGACCGTGTCCAAGAGGAAATCAGGTCATCTCCCAAATATATCCTAGTTCTCCTGACTCCAATAAGTGTTTACTTGCTCCGAGTTTCAAAGTTTGAATCTCTTTACCAAGAACAACACTTTCTTTGGCACCCATTCGTCTTTTCCTCATCTGACTTTTTGAAGGATATGTGATGATGATTATGTTTATATACGAAGTATGAAGGAAGAGTAATAGAAGCAAGGTAGCCATATAAATAATCCAAATCCCACTGACAAATGAAATCAAGAGACTTCACGATTTAGAAGGCAGAAGGGTTCATTAGATCTCTCCTACTCTGATTACCTTCTGACAAGACTGGGTTACTCCTTTCAACCAATTTAGCCAGAGAATTTAATTCCTAAAGCCACGTTACCTAATTGCTATTAAAATCCTATGCAATTTGTGATTGTGGGGAAGGTTAGAATAAAACCGTAGCTGCTCCTGTTGTTTGTGGTTGAAGGGTTGGAGATTATTAGCTGACGGCAGTTCTGCGTGGTCAGATTGAGACAGAATTATAGGGTTGCTCAACTTAATTTATTACTAAGGAGGCATTAAATTCTCTGGCTCCAATCAGGCTTAATTTTTACAGTGAGTTGCTCCATATCACGACTACAATTTTATGAGTGTATTTTTAAAAAGCTGTTTGCTTTCGAGGAAAAGTGGGAATGAGAAATGGCTTTTTCTATAAGGAAACATATTGTGCGAATGCGAATACGAAGATAAATGCATGGAGAGTTTTAATGATTGGTCAGAAGACTTGTAAAACATACCATACGCCATAAGCTCGCTGTTCATGTGAACATTCTGCCGCTGCCTGCACTACTAATGAGGCTAATTCTAATCTGACAAGTTACAGACCACTATTATGATAAATGATTCAATCCACAAGTCCATCCTACTCTCGTGACTTTGAGTCCCCAAAACCTTACGAGAGAGCGAAGTGTGTTAGAGTGTTCATTGGAATAACCTTTAAAACTTGTGAATGGAATAGAGGAGAGTTGTTTTAATAATATTCATTTGCTTCATTACAATGAGAAGATTCGAAAGGGAGAAAAAAGTGGCGATTAGATCTCTTGTACTCCTCCAAAGGGAAGGAAGTAGGATAAACTTAATAAGGAAACTGTCCTCGTTAGCCGTACATGGAGCTACCAATGTCTCCCAGTGCATTCAACAGGTCTGTGAAGCCTGTATTGTGAAGACCGCAACGAACACGTGTCAAGTCCTCAAAAAATCCTGAAAGCCTTCCTTCCTATATTTGTCTCGTCTGAGCTTATCTCAATAAATATCTTTGAATCTCTTATTATGAAATGAATAACAATGCACCAATTTTCCGCTCTGTGTGGACACCTTCCATAAATTAATAACACGGGAGGTTATGTATTAGTAAAAGAGTTGGTTGTGAACGTGTATATAATTAAGCCCTGTCACTCCTCTCGTTCTCCGGTTAGTAATGATACAGTAGATTGGTTTATTTGACATGAAATGCTAATTATTATTTGGTCCTGGAGAACCACGCAGGGATTTTCATGTACCAAAGGCATATAGAAAGGGATGACATGCACAAGTCACTTTTACTTTGTGATTAGCTGTGTAAGTTCTCAAGGCCTTAATCTCTGCAAGGAGACAGCTAAGTATTCAGCAGAAGAACAATTCAGATGAGAAGTTGCAGCAAGGAATAGTACCAAGTGTATTAGATGCACAATGATACACAGGATAATTTGAGAGACAACCTGCTGCAAGACCTTCACCGGTGTGTTCTTCTTTATCACACCTTATGAAACAATAACCCCTGTTATCTCTGTAATTAGTGGAGATCCCCCACAGATTGTTGGAGGTATCAATAGGTCACATTGAAAATAATTGATACGTGAATCGGTTGCAAAATAAGTTTAACGGTCGTCGTGTAGTATGCAAATTAAATGACGGTGTGGTATTGAGGTTGGGAGATGACATGGAACCGAGCAAAAAGTTGAAAGTAGACTCACCTTGAGAATTTAGACCAAAGATCGTCTTCACTTACAAACCGTTCACGAAAAAGGTAAACTTGGAATGAGAGAAGATTTTGAATTTAGAAATTAAATTATAATCGTATTGTTTGTTGTAAATGAATCTGGACTTTTTGATATTAGCAGAAGAATCAGATTAATAGTGTAACGGATGTGTAAAAGTGAATAAGGACTGAAGTGAGACGTGTGTGTAACTGATCTGTGTGAGAGTCTCAACAACCTCCACTCGCAGTAACTGACTGATCTCTTATGCTGGAAGTGAAGTGGGATGCTTCTTTTCTTTACTCGTTGGAAGGAGTTGTGTGAGAGATGGTAAAAAGTGGTGTGGATGAGTGTAATAAGAAGGTGGTCGATTTTTTGTCCTCCAAGAACAACTCTCTCATCTTAAGAAGCCTAAGAAGAGAAGCTCCCACCTTGGGAAGGTACACATTGCATTCAAAGTGTTTGCAAATCTCAGACTCCATCTCATCCTGTGTATGATTGATTTGGCAAACACAGGACTGAGATGTGTACCTACCTCCTCGTACTCAACCTACAGATTTCTCCTATTACTCGACATCTTCGCACCCCATCATAATTATGGATTTATCGTATGGTATCAATGATTCTAGTGATTCTAAACACAAACACACATGTAACCCTGATCTCATTATTACTCATCTCTTCCGTGAGATTCGGAGTTAACGTTTTATTCCAAACGGGAGGAAGTTTATAATGCGTGTCTTATTATGAAATACACACGCGTAGATGTAGTAGGAGAGAGTCCTTGACTTACAAAATTTAAATGCAAAAGTTCAGGAGAATGAGTAGGAGTATTGTAAGTAGTTATATAGTTTATTAGCTTTCTAGTGCATAGTGGGTTGACTCTAGTTTTATATAATCAGAGTTGTTATTCAGAATGAATGAGAAATTAAGTTGTACCAGAATGACTTTGATTGCTCGAGGAGATACGCCATAAAGAAACAGAGCATTCCGAATTATTTACGGCAAGTCGATGATGAGTCGATATCGGATGATGATGCAATCTAGGAATGATCCATCTCCTCACCACGCCCACACGGGTTTTAAAAGTGTACTTGTGCATTATAAGTAAATTGCATTCGAGATTGTTACAGGAGAACCCCATAACTCGTTTTATTGTTGGCATATATGCGAGTTCTTGAAGATGGAAAGGAGTGCATTAAAGTCCTCAGATGAAGATGGATGAATGACGTGAAGTTGTTTAGAGTTTAGAATGTACCCGTTTGCTAAATGGTCTCTCACCTACTGCCCACGCGTTCGTGGGATATGTGTATTCAGAATTGCTATTTATGGAAAGTTTTATTCCCTCAATAAAGCTGTTGGCTCAAAGGCAGCAGGAGCGATTATGTCATTGTTTCCAATTTGGTTGTGTTTTTTAAAGCTTCATTTACTGTGTGTGTGTATTGATATGTATCTGTAGAAGATTATAAGAGAAAGGATGCACATCAGTTAAGGACTTAATGTGCGTTCAAGAGCAAGCACACAGATCCGATGAGAGAATGAAGGAAGTGTACTGAAGCAGATGTGAACATCTGACGAATTTAATTTCCAAGAAAACATGATTTCAACTTGGGTTGCTCAATGTCATGTTGCTGCTTAAAGAGTTGCTGTGTACTTGAATGCCATCATCACCTGCAATGGCTGTAATGGAGATATGCATTCATTGAGCTGAATACTTCAAAGAGATGTACTGAAAGACACATGTTATTTATTACATCAATCCCAGATCAAGGAATAAATTCTTTGAGTGTGTAAATGAACGTGATTTTGTCCCTAAAACAAAGATTTTGTTGAGATGTTTCACGCATCGATTAAAAAAAGGAGCACCTATTTCCAGTGCAGTTTACGGGGGCTGATGCTGTAATGCCCTGTCTGACATTGTTTTTTGGATAGCAACCCACTCTGGCATCGCCTACGAATCCTACTTGGCATTCGCATACTGATCGGTGGTCTTCAACTCTGAGGAAAGGATGTATATACATCATCATTAGCATGAGGAATAATTAAGTTGGGTTGTTGGTTGATTTGTTGTACCTGCATTGAGCGTTGCTTCCACAAACATTGGGTAGTTCACAAGGACTTGTGCATTTGAAATTCATGCAAGCTTGACCTTCAGGACAGTCCAAGTCGAGTCTGCATTTCGATTGACAATCGGGATAGATTCCTTCAAGTTCTTTGCCGCAGACACAAATGGGTTTGTCGTTTACTATTTGACATTCTCCGGGGTTGTCACACCCTCCTGGGGTTCCAACTTGAGTCATGTCACACAAAGTGACTGGATCAGATCCTCCTCCGTCTTCGTTGAGTGCCAAAGGACGTTCTGGTGTGCATCCTAATCCACTTAAGGGACTTCCTACGAATCCTCTTTGACAGGCACACAGAGCTCTTCCTTCAATCACTCTGCACTCTGAGTAAGCCACAGAGGCACATGGACTGTTTTCTGGATGACAGGGATCGAAACACGTGGAATTTCTACAGACTTCCGGTTCGAGACAGTCGATGTTGGTCTGGCAGGAATTCCTTCGTACAGGAAGGCAGCGGGAGACTCCGTCCCGGTCGCGCTGGCATTGTAAACCTCTTTCGCATTGGTAGGTGATTCCTCCAACTGAACCATATCTGGGGTCACATTCGTCCCTGGAACGCTGATCAGCTCTGCTTTGAGATCTGTCTGGAGCTGTGATGATTATGGAATCAGGATTGAAAGGTCTGAAGTTGTCGTCGCCGTTGTACTGAGGTGGACGAGAGTCAATGGGGTAGGGAGTTTGGATGGGAGGTGGTCGGGGGCGACTTGAGAATCTCTCGGGAAAGCATCGTACAAACGGATCTCCTTCGTATCCCGGGGGGCAAGTGCATCGGCGAACTCCTCGGACGACACTGCAGGATGCAAAGTCTCCACAACGAAAGCCACTGCACAGATCGATGAGGCCTTCAGGGGTGCAGACTCCGTCGGAGTTAAGACGGTAGCCTGTGAAGCAAATACACTTAATCGAACGTCCTCTTCTCTCACAAGTGCCGAATCGGCCACACTCAGCTCCACATTGGGAGATACAAAGGCCCCCGAGACATTCTTCGTCAATGTCGCAGTCAGGATCTTCCCTGCAGGGCTTGTCGATTGGACGGCAATTCGGTGGAGAACCCCTAAAGCCTTTGGGGCATATGCAAGCAACTTCTCCTTGACGGGTCATGGTGCAGTTAGATCCAGGCGGACAAATGTTATTTCGGTAGCACAAGTCTGGAACTACTGGAGGAGGTATGGGAGTTATTCGGGAACAGGCTACTTCAGGATTTCCAGCGGTTCCTACAGGACAAAAGCACTGCGGAATGGTTCTTCCTGCCTCAATTGTAGTTCGACATCCTGCATTTGTCCCGCATTTGTACTGTGTTGAACATTTTCCAAAACAAATGCCATCACGGTTTGCCCGTGTTCCCGGGGGACACGAGGAACACTCCTGGTCACCTGTACGTAAGTTCAGAGAGCAAGCTTGGCCAGGAGAACAGCCGTTCCTTGGACAGATTTCAAAAATAGTATCAGTGGTGCAAAGTTCGTATGGGTTCCCCGTTTTTCCTGGAGGACACGAACATTCGTACGAAGGCTGAGGGGCGTCCCCTAGAGTAACACTGCAGCGTGCTCCTATTCCACATGTACCTGGAGGACACTTTGTAATGTAACACTGATTATAAGGATCTCCTGTTGAGCCCACAGGGCAGTAACACTCAGGACCTTGAGATCGTCTTGAGAGGCGACATGACGCTGAGGGAGGACAAGGATTGTTGTAATCACAGTCTCCTGAGTCTGGAATGAGGCTGTCGTTGACACAAGTGATTTGAGAATCAATGAATACTGTTGAAGTTCCAGATGGACAGAAGCATTCGAACTCATCGTCAGCTCTGCCAAAAGTGGTCACAACTCTACAAATGGATCCCATTCCGCAACGTTTTTTGGCTGAAGCTGGACAATTTTCGAAACACTCGGTGAGAGGATCTCCCGTATGTCCAGGAAGACACTGACACGAGTACTTGCGTTTCTTGTTGGAACCGACGCATTCTGCGTTTAACCCGCATTCAGTTGGACATGTGGGTTCTGGTGCAGCTGGAATACATTTTCCACGGCTGCAGTAGCTGTTAAACGCACAGTCCTCGTCTACAAGGCATTGGGATCGACGACACTCCTGTAGTGGATTCCCAGAGAAGCCTGGAGGACAAGAACACTCAGGTCGCTTGCGTTTGCCGCTGACGACTACTTTGCAATCCGCGTTCTTTCCACAATGACCTAGGAGTGTTATGCAGATATGTATCAACTGTGCAATGAACTATGGGTCTATGGGAAGATGTATTGTACCTGAACAAGGACTCTGACACACGTTTCCACTACACATTTCATCCTCAGGACATTCTAAATCAGCAAAACATTTTTTCCTGCAGTACGGAACTTTTCCAGAATATCCTTCCAGACACGAGCAACTGGCCCGACCTTGGACTGACTGACATTGGCTTCCTGCAGAATCATTTATCTCTTAGACATCGTAGGATATTTAATAAACAGCACATTATTGTGCGAATTCACTACCTTTTCCACATGGGGAAGGGTTGCAAGGGTCCTTGGTGCACTTTCCCTGAGAACAGAACGATCCTTTCGCACATTGACTGCTTGTATAGCAATGATCTATGCAGATAAATGGGGTTATTAAATTCGGGAAGTTTAGCTTAATTGGTTAATATGCGAGTGTCGGGAAACTATTGACATACTTTTATTATCAGCCTGGCATCCGTTGTAGGGATTTCCACTCAAACC